>WHVE01000586.1:0-85098 GCA_015178995.1 Trichophaea hybrida
CTTCCGGGAGAATACGACAGTGCACTGAGACTGCATTCACCTGTCCCAGAGGACTCCCAGAGGGTCTGCCGAATGCATCATCCAAAATCAACCTCCACAACCTCGGGAGGGTGCCAGGATTCCAGATTCCCAACGATTGATTTTGCTGATGCAGAAGTATATCTGCAATATGTGCTACCCTGCTTTCCAGTGATGTTGAAGTGGAAAAAATCACAGAAAGTGCATCTGATATGGAGGTTATGAAAACGATTTGGGCAATGATTGAATTGTCTTGACTAGGCAGCCAGTGAACACACTTGCTTATCTCATTGTGACACCTTGACAAAGCACTCGAAAGCTTTTACAAGTGCAAACAAATTTTCACTCCTCAACATGCTATGGACGCTCAGACAAGGTGTTTAGCATGCGACTTCCAAGCGCAGACAGCAATACTTAAAGAGGTGGCAATGGAGAAGATAGAGAGAGAGCTACATGGGGAGATTTATGGTATCACAACTGGGCAGCGGAGAACATTTCAGGTGCACCTCAACGAAGAGCAGCTGCGCACCAATACCTGGAATGCAGAGAAGCAGGCGACAACAATGGTGCAACTCGAAGCAGAGCTCTACCGAGTATCCACTGACTAGCTTGCATGGTTTGGCCAGTTGTTTATAGAAGATCAGGACTACCTGAAACTTAAGATGTGTCTCTAAGCTAGCCATGGACCGACAAGCCAGTTTGTTTGAGAAATCGAAAGAGATCATCATGCCATCATGATGGCAGTGATTGGTACAGTGAAGGTCATTGTTGCTGCCACGCAGGAGTTCGAGTGGTGCCTGTTGGAAGCTGTGAAAGCAAAATACATTGGTCAGAGAAGTGCCACCGAATAGCTGCCTGGTGTCTGGAGATAAAGGTTCACAGAGCAAGCCAGGGAGCTCAAGCTGCTTTTAGTCATGCTATGATGAGGATGCACCTGAAGTATGATCAGGAATGAGACTCAGAGAAAGGTCTCAATTTATGGTAGCAGCTAATGCCACAATTCAATCACTTTAGAAAACCAAAAATGCACCTCCTCTGTCATTACTACAAGTTCATTACCAGAATGGGTACTCCTGAAAATTATTCAACTGAGCTCTCAGAACTCTTGCACATTTCCAATGTCAACAAAGTGTACCATTCCAGCAATAGGGTAAATTTCATGTAACAGCTTCTTCTGCACAATGATCACTGCAGCATGATAGACTACATACAAGACTCTTTGGTGGCTTGCTTTGAATGGATGGAATGTTGAGGAGAGTGCAGTAGTCCTTAACATGATGACAGGTCAAGAGAAACGGAAATGGAACTGGTACACCAGGCCTGAAAGGATCCTTGCCTACAAATCTGAACCGTTAATTGACCCAACACATGATATCTGTGGCGGTGTAA
Organism: Trichophaea hybrida; assembly: GCA_015178995.1. Lineage (NCBI taxonomy): Eukaryota > Fungi > Ascomycota > Pezizomycetes > Pezizales > Pyronemataceae > Trichophaea > Trichophaea hybrida. Next base: position 1,408 of record WHVE01000586.1, read on the forward strand.
ACTTTTCACTATTTGTACATGTTCACAGTCTTTGAAGCGGATATCACTAGGTGAAGCAGCTGAAACCTTCAACATCATGATATTGGCATCACTTCTCAGGCATAATCAGCATGCGATGTGGGGTTGTGATACAGTCAGTGTGATCTGGAGCTACGGAAATGAGTTTGAGGAAGATATAACCTTACAACATCACAATAAGGTTGGTGTTAACATGCTGGAATTTCATAAACCTCAGCAGATGAACCGGATACACACATCCGACAATGTATCAGACCACCATTTTATTTTGCCTAGTCCCCATTCAACCAATCAATTCAATTATTTTGACAACTTTTAGTCTTCAGAGTTAGCCTATTCTGCTGAGATAGCCCCTAGAAGCGGTTTATCATGACATTATAGTTGTTTATCACAGCTATATACTTTATTAAAACAAAAAATGTCCTCTTCTGAGAGTGTATCTGACTCTCAGGCCTTACAGGCCACCACCGACTATGGGCCATTTCCTTCACAAATACCCACTCATCAACCCATTGAGGGAGATGATGATATGCCTCTCCCCCGTCCTACCCCCCAGGTGAATGTGAATATGCCATCGCAGAAATCCAAAAACCTCAACAAAAATCCATCCCAAGACAGTGTACTTGGGGACATCACACACATATATGATATGCCCAACATGCCAGGAATGATGCCCAGTTCTTACATTTAATATGTAGAAATCCATGCAGAGCCAGTGCCGGAGGTTGTAATTGAAACCACTCATAGAGAAGACAAGTGTGACATAACTGAGATCGAAATCAACTCGTTCCCACTGTCTTCTCTTCAGAGCACACCCAGGCAATGGCAACTAGGACAGAAACCTCTCTCTGAAAAACTGTTTGGTGTTTCAGCAACCAAGACAGTACCGACCGGAGGAGCACTCAATGCCATCTTTCAAAACAAGGCTGAAACAGATATAGGGGATCCCACTTTGGCCCTGAAAATCAGCAACGCATAGGAGCCAATCTTGCCAGACGACAGTGATCGGCACAGCAGCGATGACGAGGCGAGCACACCAACCAGGACACCCAGTAGGGTGGTTCCTGGTGTGGGCAGTGCAATACAAAGACAAACAATCAAGTTTCCCACTACACCACCTCGAGCCAGATGGGGATCCAATTGGCACAGACAATGGGAAGGCAAGGAAAAGAACCAACAACTCAAGTTGGATGAACTTGTGGCCCAGGTCAACAACCTCCAGAGCTGGCAGGAAAAGATGACCAAGTTAGCAGAAGAAGGCAGCACCTGTTGGAAATGGTTACACCAATAGGCCACTGACAGGGTACTGGTGGAAAGGATGGCCACTGATCCCTGATCGGTCATGACCAGTTGGAAGGCGGCCATGACAGCTAGGTACCAGCAGATGAAGGGCACCATAAAGGAGATAGATACCAAACTTGACCATCTGGTGGCCATTTGTCAAGACCAAAAACGACAGGCACTCGAGCCAAACCACAAGGCGATGGACGCAATGGCCATGGCATGAAGGAATAGTATAGGTGACTTTTTCAAAATCCAGCAGGCAGTGAAAGAGTGAGCAGTGGGATGGAAGGAAAAACCATCCATGGGGAAATCCAGGCAGCAATGGGCGTTACTGACCTTGAGGTTCACTTGAGTGAGGACCTTGCAGAAGAGATACACAGTAAGGCCAAGAGTATCCCGGAAATAGAACAGATGGATTGTCAAAGACCACAGATGGAGGCCTCCCAGCATGCACTGCAATTCTCAGCTGGAGGGAAAGTACCAACCAAACCAGCAATCTCGATCGCACCGGCAACCCCCAAGTTCATCCAACTCAAGAGTAAGGCCAAACCAACTCTGATTGCACCACCTGAAATGGTAGCAACAGTTCCAGCCCCACTACCTACAACCAATGATACACCGGCAAACGTGCCCACTGGCCCCAAGGCTCTTGTGCCTGCGCCCCAAATGCCTGAGATAGCAAAACCAAAGGCAAAGCCAACTCAGTGCCAACAACTACCTAGGCAACCAACATATGCAAAGAAGGTTGATATGTCAGCAAGCGGCCAAAACAACAAAGAAGGAAACTTCCAGGTTGTCAGCAGGAAGAAATAAATGGGGGAGGAAATGAAGGAAGCCAGCGGGTTGGAGTCCATCACCGTCAGTAAAAACACGTCTGAGAACAGTAGGGTGACATTTTGCAGGATCAATGCCCTCCCCATTTCAAAACGAAGCAACGAAGCTATTGGGTCTGTTGTGAAAATCGCCATGCAAGCATTAGGAGTGCCACATCATATTAGGATGATGGGAATCAACACCAATATCAGGGGCACCATCACGGTCATGGCAATCCTGCAGTTGTTGTCGGACATGTTGCTGTACTAGAATGATGTAATTGTCAAGGAAGCGAAGAAGGGCATCATCGATATTGAAAAGAATGAAACCTGGGAATAAATAAAAATGCATGGAGTCCACTTCGATCAATATGCAACAAAAATGATTCAAGGACTGGAGAAACTGAGGCAGGATATCCAGGCAGAAAATGAAAAGATGGTCATCCCCATGAATATATGTTGGATGGGCAAGGCAACGGATACGAAGGAAATGGAGAAGTGCCAGGAGAAGCAGGAGTTATCAGTTGTCTTTTCAATCAAAGAAAAGAAGATAGCACAGAGATATATTGAAAAAGGGCTCAAGGCAGCAGGAGTTTGGCACTAGGTAGAAAGATACATGACGGCAGGACTAGACATCTTGCGCGAGAGCTGCTGCAGATGTGGACACCCGGTCTCTATGTGTGGAAGACTTGGGATGGTCAAATGTATGTTGTACGCCGGAAACCACAGAACCAAAGACCACCAGTGCGACGTGGTTGAGTGCAATGAAAAGAATATTCAAAACTGTGGCCACAACATTTACAAGTGTGCAAACTGCACAGACAATCACATCGCAAAGAGCAATGGATGCCCAAAAAAGCAAGAAGCATTGGCACTAGCACAAGTGGAGATAACTACACGAAAAGAGAGGGTTCGGGGAGGCACAGGAGAGATCCAGAGGGAAATTACCGATCACTGAAGAAGAATGGGAAGATGAGGCTCTGGCAACCAAGAAGGGAGAGGGAAAGGTAGCCAAAAGCTGAAACAGAAAAGAAAAGGAAGTGATCCAAGTGCGATCTACACCACAAGGATCGGAATCAGCAACGCCCATGATGCCATGGTGACGATATTACAGGCCAATTGTGGGAGGGCAAAGGATAGCACCGTGTTGGTGCTGGACAAGGGACTGCGAATCGGGGCAGATTTGATGTTGTCACAGGACAGATATCATGGGGTGAATGTGAATTATCGGACGAGCCATACAGGTTTCCGGTTAATGAATGGAAAAAGAGTCATAGCAGTGGTCAGAGTGAACACACCCATCATAATAGACGAGCTTGGAGGCTTCAGAGGTGAGGTGGTCACCCAGGTCTTCATGCTAGAAGACAAAAATAGAGTTGAGGTCACAGTTGTCAACGTGTATGACCAACTACTCCAATGCCACAATACAACAAGCTCAACCAGACCGGTCAAAAGGGCCACATGAAACAATTGTTTGGGATATAGGAACGTGGTAATCAGTGCAGACTTCAACTCACATAGCCCAATGTGGAACGACTGGTGCCATACACAAAGACATGCAGCCTTCTTGGAAGACCTGATCGAAACATATATCAAAGAAGTCTTCGGACAGCATGAACTGCCAAAAACAATAGTGTCAGATCCAGGGCCGCATTTTGCCTTCGAATTCTGGAAACACCTCTGCGAAAGACTGGAAATCGAAAGATGACTGTCAACCGTATTTCATTCCCAGACCGATGACCAATCTGTAAAAGTCAATGCAGCGATAGAACAGTATCTCGGAAACTTGGTGAATTACCAGCTGGACAATTGGGTCCAGTAGCTAGCATCGGCAGAATTCACAGCTGACAATCATACTTTGTAGATGACTAATTGCTCCGCGTTTTTGGGCAACTACGGTTTTCATCCACAAATGACTTTCAGGCAACGTCCAAACAAAGATCCTAATGACATTTGTGAAGTCAATGCCCTGTATATGGCCCAACGGATAGAACTACTTTTTAGCCAACCCAGAGCTAAAATGAAAAGAGCCCAGGCCATACAGTCCAAACAGGCCAACAAGTCCCAAAGGACTGGAGTTGAGTTGGCAAAAGGAGACAAAGTATGACTCAATACCAGAAATATATCAACTACCAGGCCAAGCAAGAAGCTTGACTGGACACATATAGGGCTGTACAAAATTACTGAGGTCATCAGTCCCAGGGCCTATCTAATCAAATTGCCCAATGAGCTATACATTCATGCTATCCAACTGATATCCCAGTTGGGGAATGCCACTCATGACCCTCTCCCATATCAAACAGAACAACCACCACCACTGGTGATAGTAGATGGAGAAGCGAAGTACCAGGTTGAACAGATAGATCATTCCAGGCTGTTGCGGAGGCAGCTGCAGTATATGGTAAAATAAAGGAATTACAATCAATGCAGTCGGAAGCCCGTGACCAACATCGATAGACTTAATCCTATCAATATGTTTTATGCCAAACAACCCAGCAACCCTGGGTTGTAAACCCTATAGGTACCCGGCTTTGGACAGGAGGAGGTATTGCATGGTTGTGCTGAGTGATGATCAATGGTGGAGTGATGATTGATGAGTAATACAAAGAATTATACACAACGAGTATGAAATTAGGTTGTGAATGGAGGCTCAAGCACAATGCGAATGAAATCAGGTTTTGAATGGAAAGGAATGAGGTTTTACAGGAAATATTGGAATCATGCAAATGCAGTGTACAAAGAAAGCAGGAGTTCAGATGAATTCTGAAACAAGCAGATTATGAAAGAAATCACAGAATATATATCACACATTCAGCAGAGAATAAGTTTTTTTTGCACTGGTGCTCTTGTCTATAAAACAATCAATTAGCTTTGGCTTTCACTTCTGTCACACTTGGTGATTCTGGATCGAGTATATTGCATACAGTCCTGGCCATCTTAAGCAATAGGCTATCTTCAATTGTTCAACCTTTCCGGCTGTCAGTTTTTATAACCCCTTGAACCCTGAGCCCTGAAACCTCAATATCTCAGCCACAAACCCTTGAAATGAACTGTAGAAGCAGAAGCAGAATAAGAGATATAGAGCAACCAGTTGAAAGCCAAAAATTGAAGTACCACAGCATGGCTACACACATATTATATACTCAGCACAGTGAGTCAATTGAGTATAGTCATGAGTCAATCAGAGTTGATCTGCATATGTTAGAACAGGGTTGAACCTGGAGGGGATAGTGGTAGTAAAAAAAAAGAAGAAGTTGAGCAGCCAGATGAGAGTCAATAATTGATGTAACCAAGCATGCTTACTCCATTTTGATCTACTTGGTATGACAATTGATTGAATATACTTTGAAGTGAATCGGAATTGTTTAGAAAATGTTCAACAATGGATTGCACTGGAAGAGATGAAAGCAAAGATTGAGAAGGAGGAGAAGCAGAGCAACTGGGTAAGAGCCAATAGTGGACATACTCCAGTGTGGGTCACAGATGTGCTCAGTGATGATCGATAGTGGAGTAATGATCAGTGAATAATAAAAAGGATCATACATGACGAAAATGAAATCAGGTTTCGAATGGAAGGCTACAGAACGTCAAGAATGGGATCAGGTTTCATTCGAGAATGTGATCAGATTTCAAACAAAGGCTAAAGATTGATGAGAATCAAATCAGGTTTCGAATGGAGGCTAACGCACAATGACAATGAAACCAGGTTTTGAATCAGTTTTCATGGGAGACATAGTAATTGTTGTAAAGTGGTATATAAAAAAAGCAGGAGTTTGGATGTATTATAGAACAAGTGAATTACTGTATATAATTGGGCATTCAGTGGAGGATAAGTTTCTTTCTTCTCTTGTTTTCTTATCTATAAAACAATCCACTAGCTTTGGCCTTCACTTCTTTCACACTTGATGATTCTAGATTGAGTTTCTTGTGTACAATCTTTGTTTCTTTAGCTACAGGCTATTTGCAATTCTTGAACCTTCTGGTTTTCAGTTTTTATAACCCCTAGAACCAGGTGCACTGAACCCTTGTTACCTGAGCTGTGAACCATTGACAGTGTTTTTCCACTTTCTTGATGTAAATGGCGAGACAAATTGATTGACTTTATTCATGGGTAGATCAGAGTTCATCTGCAAATGATTGCAACGGGTCAGCACTGGAGCAGAATGGGAATATGAAGTTGAAGAAAGTGGAGGCAAAGTCAGAGCAGAAGCAGGCAAAGTTGGACAATGAGGAGAAGTGGAGCAACCATTCAAGAGCTGACAGTGGATGTATTCCAGCCAACTTTCACCATCTTGATATACTCAGTTTGAACGAAATGAGCCCTGGAGGAGGAGGATATGATATATAGTATGAAAATGATGATGGTAAGTTGTGATGGTGGTAATTGTGATGGTGATGCTAATGGTAATAGTGATGGTGACAACAGTGTAAATACAGGGGGAACAAGTAAAATAAGGGTTCAGGGGTATAAATGGTTGTCAGGGTGATAATGATGGCAATACTAATGGTAATGATAATGGTAATGGTGATTGAGATGGTGATGGTGACAACAGTGCAAATAAAGAATAGAGCAAGTAAAATAAGGCTACAAGGATATGAATAGTTGTTAGGGCAATAGTAATAGTAAGATTGATGGTGATAGTAATGGTGACAATGGTACAAATACAGGGCAGGGCAAGTCAAATCAGGCTTCAGGGGAATGAATAGTTTTCAAGACAGTAATGATGGTAAGGGTGATGGTGATAGATATGGTGATGGTAACAACAGTGCAAATACAAGATAGAGCAAGTAAAATAAAACTTTATGTCAGGGTTTCAAGGCTTGGAGTTCTAAGAGTTATAAAAATCAAATTAAGATTTGGGGTTGCAAGTATTGCAAGCAACACAAGATACTCAAAATCAGAATCACTGGAGTGATCAGAGATTGATCCTGAAGCTATTGATTATTTTGTAGACTAGATACCAAGTAAAGATCAAATCAACCCTCCACTAAACTCTCCTCCTTATATATAATTGTTGCTACCATTGTTATCTCAACTCACTTGTTCAATACATATCCAAATTTCACTATACTTTGTATATCACCTTCACAACAGCCATGCTCACACCACTGTTACACCATCAGTATCTTCTCATCAGCTTCAGTGTTTATCCATGACCTGTTTTATTTCCCTCAAAACCTGTTTCCTTACTTGAACACCTACTTGTTATTCTTACAATATATAATCCTGTTTTCTTGTCAAACGAATGTAATTGCCCTGAATCAATCATTATTCATTTACCAATTCTCATTATATACAACCATGACAGTAGCTTTCCATTCCAGCTTCGAGTTCTTATAAATGCACCAACCCAAGTGAGGTTGTTCTGTGTGAAATATATCAATAGCTTGAAGCTTGTATATATTAGTTGCTGGCTTCCAGCTACATTTGTTGTATCCATTCCACTAGACCAGATACTGAAGTTGTTTCCTGCATTGTCTCAAATCCTCACTTCTTTTAATCTTGTATTCTTCTTCTCTTTCAACCATTACAGGTGGTGGTGATTGAATCACTTGCCCAGGAACTGGGTTCTCTGCATTCTTCCATAGTCTGGATATCGTTTGATTTGGATGGATATAAATATCCCTGGTCAGTTGCAATCAATACACCCATGGGCTGACAACATCAACAATTTTCTCGGGATCAATATTTTTCCAGTCTAGCTTCTTGCTGGGTATTTGAATTGTAATTTTTCTTGCATCCATGTATACAAAATTACCTCTCTTCAGGTATTGTCTATCATGGCAGTGCTTCCATCTACTACCACCCATGTAGTGTTATACCCTGTGCTTTCTGGAAGTCCTACTACAAAATCTATACTCAGGAGTTGCCAAGACTGTTGTGGTACTTCCAGCAGTCAGAGCCATTCATGTGTTTATTGATTTTGAAGTTGGCTGAATTGACAGGTATAACAGTTTCAGATGTATCTATTCATATCATTTCCAATTTCCTCTCGGTAATAATGTCTTTTCAAGAGTTTGAGGGTTTTCACTGCTCCTTGATGACCTACCGCTGCAGTATTATGATGATTTTTATCAGGAAGATATTTTGATTGAGTGTTGATGTATGTGTTGCAATGGCATGTATACAGAGTCCTGCAATGCTGTCATGTGGACATTCTTGTCATACATTCTGAATCTGATTCCAAAGTTCCTTGGAATATATTTGTTTATTTTCCAGGTTCATAACTTCTACAAATGATACTATCATTCTTTTCTGTATTCCATTGTCACGATTTTCAGTTTTGAATACAATTTGTTGGGTTTTTTCTGCCCCTCCCTTTGGAGGAATATCTTCTGGGATTCTTGTCAGTATGTTAGGCTTCTGGCGTTGTTTTCCAGGTTGAAATATAATTGTGAATTTGAATTTTGATAGAAATTCAGATTACCCAGTTTGTCTTCTGTTGAGTAGCTTTGAAGGGATGAAACACTCCAGGTTGCTATGATCTGTCAGTATTTTGATTAGGTGGGCCGAACCTTCACAATCTAGTTCTCACTACTCATGGGTTTTAACCATTGCTCCAAGCTTATAGTTGTGAATTATGTAATTTTTCTCTGCTGGTATATATTTCTTGGAAAAAAAAAACTATTGGGTGAAGGACTTCTTGATTGTCATATTGTGATAGTATTTCCGTGGATATATAGCTGGATGCATCTGTTTCCTGGACAGTTTCCTCACCATCATGGAAGTGGACTGATACTGGTGTGGTTGTAAAGGCTTTCATTAACTCCACAAATGACCTTTTGTGATCGGTTCTGCAGCCAATGGGGACCAGTTTCTTCATAAGTTTGGTTAATGGTTGGACCACCTTGCTGTAATTCCTTTTGAACCATTCCTGAAAATTTGCAAATTCTGAGATTGTTGCACTTGTTTGAGTTTGCCTCATGCCTCCCATTCTTTGACTTCCTTAACTAGTTAGGCATCCATTCAAATTCTGTTCACTCCAACTATCAATTCCACATATTTGACCTCTTCCAGATGGAATTTGTATTTGTATGCTGTCAAGTACCAGCCGACTGCTTTGGGTGTTGGCATTACTACATGGGTAGTGTTAGCAATGGTTTCAACCTGGAGGCTCCGTGTCGGATTCGGGTCAGAACCGAACGGTTTCAAAATAGATGGTTCGGGTCGCCAGTAGAACCGAACCAGACCGAACGGTTCAGGTTAACTCAATATTTTGGAACTGCCCAAATTCCCAGGTTATTAGATGGGTCCAAAGACGGGTGCGTACTATTGCACATGCGAATTTTGACATTTTCAATTTGATCAACCAAGCAATTCATATGAATGATTTTGACCGTTGTTGTACTTATTTCAATCGAATCCAATATCACAACTGCAAATTATTACATATGTATCATAACCTGTTAGGTTAACTTTGTAACAAGAAGCAAGACGGCCTAAACCATATAAATACTTGTGCTGTGATAAATTCCTGTATGTTGTGGTATGTGTCAATCACCTCACATATTTTAGTATCAATCATGTATAATATCTTGTTATTGTCTACCTTTCACGCATCTTATTTATATCTGCTCTAATCTTATCTTTAATATTAACTTGAAATATGTTTGAATAATATCACAATGGGCAGAGCATTTTACGTTCCTTTAATATTGTATTGGAACTGCCTTTTCATTATATATGCATTGAATACAGAACATTTCTCAATAGTGACCAAGAAAATTATAAAACACACGATCCTTATGTTCCATTACAAGAAACAGAAAACCAGAAGAAATATATAATACAGATCACCGCTCTACCAATGCTTATTAACTTTTCCATTTCGTATTTCCCATGTATTGGCCGGCGTAGTGTTCATAACGATCAGAGTTGCTCTGCGCTTCGACGTTCGAACTGGCTTGATAATGTTTGTGATGTCAGGGGCGGCATGTATATATGGCTGTTCTGCCTCATCAATGACATCAGAATTATCACATATATTCATATCATCTTCATCATCAGCCTCTGCATCATTTTCATTATAGTTTGGATTGTCCAAGTCACCGTTCCAAAGGAGCCAATCATCATTATCAGAAATCGTTTCAGCAGAACTATCGTCATCACTTTTGCTCGGATGGCGGTAAATCATACGTATTTGCTGCATATTGTGAACTGTTGTTTTGCCAGCAGAAGGATAGATCTGTAATAAGGATGTGGGAAGAGGGGATTTTTCAATCATTTTGAAAGCTGCAACACCATCATGTGTAAAGGCTGACCAGCATGATATAACTATCTCTTCGGTGTCTGAAAAGTAACCAATGGCTGTCATTTGTTCATTTTGGGTGCGTGATGCCTTCTGAGCTGCACATAGGTTTTCACTGCCCTGCCACATCTCCAAAAAGTCATGAACCTTGGCCATCTGGTGCAGCTTTCTTTCCTCAGCCTGTGTCTTGATTTCAGAATCGTTATCAGATATTGATGACTCTATTCGTGCTGTATCACTGGCCAAAAGACTATGATTATTTTTTGCAAACTGCCAAACATCCACTTTTTCTCGAAGTGTTTCATATTTAGTTTTAGACTGCCTCAACCCAATCACATCTGAGCCAAGTGACAAGCTGGCTTCCACACCAACCCTGTGTGGCATGATTGACATAATATTCCGGACTATAATGGCTAGATTGGTATACTTTGTGGTTGATTTTTCCAGCTGTCACCACCAATCAGTTACGTCAGGTATCCAGAAAGCTCTGCTAATCTCTGTAGGGTCGGAATGATAATCATCAAGATTGGGATTAATTTGTCTCCAATATTTGGTAACATCGGATGGTGAATTCAAATTCACAGTGGTAGCCATCAATAAGTGTGCTGAGCGATGGCTGCACCCAGAAGTACATTCCGCCGTGTTTGAAGGTCTACAATACTCATCATCACTGGACAAATCTTATGGAGCACAAGTCGATGGACCTGGCCCAGACACTGTAATGGAGAAGAATGGGGCATGAGTTGGTATATTTTGAGGTTTTCTGGTAGTCGTAAATTGCTTTTTGAGGCAGTATTTATGCTCTATATATTTCATGAATGGATCCTTGTACTGGGCAGTGAAAAAGCCCTTGTCCTCATGATTAACATCCATAGCCTTGTCCCACTTCCTAAATGATTGCAACTTCCAAAATGGATCAAGGATATGTGCTGCAATTAGGAGCATGTCCATCTCTGGTGTAACTTCTGACTGATATTTGGACATCTTTTCAAGTGCAAACTTCGAATCAAAGTATAGATCTTCTTTCCACTGTGTTTTCTTCTATGACAATTCACACATGATACCATCTAGATGATCGAATATGTCATTATATATTGTGAAGACATGGTATAAGGTGACTGTATGCCGTTTTGACATCCAAAATGTCCAGTAACAAAATAGTCTCAGCACCTCCATTGCATATTCGACAATAATCCATTCATCGTCCACTGTGAATAAAGGCTGGTAATCGGCATAATTGGGGTTTTTAAGCCACTCGCGTGTAAACTTTCGCAAGCTGTATGCCGGTTCCAGTAATTGCAGAGTTGAATACCACTGAGTTTTTACATCTATGGTAGGTAGTACTGCAATTCTAACGTTTGATTTCTGGAGGTTGAGAAACCCATTGCGTCTTCCAGGAGTCAGAGTAATCAATACCACAAGTATTCTCTGCTATATCAAGAGTCAGTCTTCAGAATGAAAGTGTATATGACATGCAGTAACTACCTTTTCAATAATTTGAGCTAATCCGGGCTTCATGGCTGCCACCATTGACATTCTTGCATTTCCTGCCTTCGGTAGCTTTTGGCTTTTGGTTAATGCGGCACTCTCATTTTCTCCAAATTGCTGGTCACACTTATTAGTTTCCCATGACTTTGTTCGACCGTTGACCTGCAGATTACTCATGAATGCTCCTAAACAAAGCTGAATGACATGTGCCATGCATGGTACATGGTTTTGTTGTGCCGACCATTCAATTCCCAATGTTTGGAGTGTACATTGTATCTTCTGTGTCATTGAATAGTTGGATGATGTGTTATCAGTGGCTATACCGAGCAATCGACTGTCAGCAAGACTGAAAAGGTTCAAGTACCTCCTTCAAATTCTCAGCCAGTCGCACACCTGTGTCTTTGCCTTTAACCAATAGTTGTCTGTCAGTAGTAGAAAATATTAAACCAAGAGACCACAAACCTCATCAAATGCACGCTGTACTTCACGAAGGCACCAGTTGAGATCAATATAATAACCAATGACCCACACAATCGCCAATTAATTGGTAGATGTCCATCCATCCAATGCTACACAGACTTTATTTTTCGTTGGCAACTGCTTTTTCATTGCATCAATTGTGAGGGAGTATTCTCTTCGGCAAATATTACTACAAGTACTGGCTGAAGGAAGAATCAAGTCGTATCGTAAAGCATTGAATGTCCATTGTAACCCCAGGTTTGTAATAGCATTCCATGGAATATGTGCAGACACAGATCCTAGCATCAAATAGCAGTACCAGGTTTGTAATAGCATTCCACAGAATATGTGCAGACACAAATCCTAGCATCAAATAGCAGTTCCAGGTTTCTTGGTTGAATTCAGGAGTTATAAAGTCATTATCTGCCAGTTTTGGACGTTCAATCTGTTAAAATTGTCAGTATGGTCTAGGATTTCAATCATCCGGTGTTTGAAGGGAACTACTTGCCACCATAACAACCTGACTGCCTTTCTTTTTCAGTACAGCTGAAGCTTGCTCATCACCAGTCATACCCATCAATCAGGTCACCTCTGATTGAGTTAACATAGTCAACTGGGCTTTGTGTGTCTTTGATTTGCGGAGTTTCACAATAGTACTTGTTTCATTCTCCGATGGATGAACTTGAACTGTGTGACAAACAATTCAAATAAAGCCGAGGCAGCTGTTTTCGGTTTTTGCACAATGTTTGTAAAATTGCCATACCGCTGCATACCGGGAGCCGCTCTACACAATCGTAGTTTTTGTTTCAACATTAATGGAGGTCTACTATGTATGAAATACCATTTGCAATATTTCATCGGTCAAATCTCATATAAAGACACATTTATCTTTAGAGGAGTACATTACTTCGAGTCAGGATGTATCAATAGACTTTGCAGCAGCCATTCAAGCACTATTTGAAGGGAATATAATAGCAGAATGAGAAAGACTTCGAACAGCACTGCTGTCAAAAATATTGATATGTATATCGATTTCTTGATGTCTTATATACATGCTTCCACAGACTGTTCTTAAGAAGCAATGATGGACAGTATGTCAGTAAAAATTGATTTGTTGATAAAGGCAGTCAAAACTACAATAAAACAAGTGTAGTCAAAATAATCCCACATACTAGAGATATTGTGTGAGCAAAAATTGTTGACCCTCTGTTGACGCTTACTTTTACTCCTGCAGTTGGCATATCTTATCACACAATTGCACTGTATTTGATTGTATAGACTGGCTTTCATGAATACTGGACAAGGATATATATCGTGATACAGATAAATTGTGACTTAATTATTTCATTTCAGACATTAATCAGACAAATTGCATACCACTGATTGGTCGATAAAGGCGGCCAATACTTCAATCATACTAATGCAATGTATCTGTTCCCTCGCGTACCCAATATTGTATGACCAAAAATCGGTGATGCTCTGTTGACGCTCACTTTTACCCCAGCAGCATACATGGCTTATCACACAATTACACTTTATTCAATTGTGAAAGCTGGCTTTCATGCATATTTGACAATAATATACCTCTCAATACAGATTACATGTGATTTAATTCCTTCAATTCAAACCTTACTCGGATAAATTGCATACCACTAGTTTGTTGATTAAGGCGGCCAAAACCACAATAAAACTAGTGGAGCCAAAACAATCCCACACACAGGGGATGTTGTATCACCAAAAATTATTGATGCTCCATTGACGCTCACCTTTACTCCTGCAGCCTACAGGTCTTATTGCAAGATTGCAATTTATTTACTTGTAAAAGCTGGCTTTCATGCATATTTGACAGGAATATACCTCGCGATACAGATAACTTGTGATTTAATTCTTTCAACTCAGACATTACTCAGATAAATTGCATACCACTGATTTGTCAATACAGGCAGTCAAAACTACAATACCACTAGTGCAGTCAAAACAATCCCATGCACTAGAGATGTTGTGTCATGAAAAATTGTTGATGCTCCATTGACGCTCACTGTTACGCCTGCAGTCTACCTGTCTTATCGCACGATTGCACTTTATTGGATTGTAAACGCTGGCTGTTATGCATATTTGACAAGAATATACTTCACGATACTGATAAATTGTGATTTAATTGTCTCAATTCAGTGGCTACTGTGATGAATTGCTTACAACTAATTTGTCAATAAAGGCAGTCAAAACTACAATAAAACCAGTGCAGTTGAAACAATCCAATGCACTACAGATGTTGTGTCACCAAAAATCGTAGACACTGTGTTGACACTCACTTTTACTCCTTCAGCCTACGTGTCTTATCATACGATTGCACTTTATTTCATTGTAATATCCGGCTTTCATGCATATTTCATAGGAATATACCTGGCAATACAAATAACTCATGATTTGATTCCTTCAATTCAGCTCTTACTCAGATAAATTGTATACCACTGATTTGTCGATAAAGGCAGTCAAAATTACAATATAAGTAGTGCAGTCAAAACAATCCCATGCATTAGAGATATTGTGTCACCAAAAATTGTTGACGCTCCGTTGACGGTCACTTTGATTCCCGCAGCCTACATGTCTTATTGCACGATTGCACTTTATGTGATTGTAAAAGCTGGCTTTCATGCATATTCGATAAGAATACACCTTGCGATACAGATAAATCGTGATTGAATTCAATTCAGTGGCTACTGTGATGAATAGCTTACAACTGATTTGTCGATAAAGTCAGCACTTTTGACTGGCTTCACACGGCATAATGATAATAAAGTAAGTGTGTAATATATATAGCCCACGTTCGTCATTCAGCTAGTTGTGCCAAATATTCATGGTCACCCATGAGGTCTTTGTCAGATTGCCATTATCTGTACAGGGCCTGAGTGGCAGCTTATGCAGTTGGAGTTTCATTATAATTGTTTGTAATGGCTGTCTTTTAAATTAATTCACTATGTAATCAGACCACAACTAGTGAGATAAATATAAAAACAATGATATAAAATTCAGGTGGCATATTATGTGTCACTTATGTTTTTACTCTCATGCTTACAATAATCATTCTTAATATATGCAGGCTGATAGGCGGTGTATCTTGCATATCTGGCATGGTCAAAGTGCATATGTTCGGTTCCATCCCTGCACATACTCAGACAATTTTTTTAGGTGTCACTGAAATCATAGAAAACGCACAGATACAAAAATAGAACTGAAAAGTATTTACGCTTAAGAAACTGTCGAAAAATGCAATATAACAATCTATAACTATTTGACGATCTATGCTTATGGGCCATCATGCTCTGTACCCATATATTCAGATATCTATATAATAATTGGTAGGGGATGCGGCAGGCATGGGATAATTTCATACTGATTCAACTGTTTCGACTGGCGTAAATTCCATAACAGGCTTTCCAACTCCTAGTAGCAAATGACTAGTTCCAGGAGGAGTGGGTGGTTGGACCATAGATGATGTGGCAGGAATGGAAATTGTATTTGGAGTGAACACCACTGGAACCTTCAATTCAGCAGTACCGTACATTCTGTTGCACTCGCGAAAGTAATCTTCTGCATCTGCTCATCCTGGAGTTGTCAATTCATCGAGTTTCATTCAATTTGTGCGAAAGATGTCCAGCTGTTCCTGCACTGATTTGTTGATTGTGCCAACCACCCAGTCAGGTTAGTCATCATGACTGAGCTCTGCATACTCATTGTCTTCTCCATCTTCTTCGTCATCTTCATCATCTTCTTCGTCTGAAGTTTCAACATTGTCAATACTATCTCCAATTGCTTCCAATATCTCTTCAAATGTCATTTTAGTTGTATAAGCTGCCACGCCATTCAACATAGTATCTTTCTCTCTCTCTACCATTGCTTCTGCTTCCGCAATCCTCTTTCTTGCTGCTGCTGTTTCACTCTCCACAAATTCCTCAATCAACTTCTCTTTTGCTCCCTTGCTCACAAAGTATGATTCAGGTGTGCGCTTTGCTGTATGCCTTTCATTGGAACAGAGACTACCCAAAGTGCCAAGTGCTCAGACCGATTCTGCCTCGACACCAGTATTGCCATTGTTCGCATGATGACATCGTTTTGTGGCATGTAGTGTTGATATGCCATATTTGCCAGCTGGGAGTCTTATGAAAATCATTTTCGGTGTGTAGACCATATTGGCTGCTCTTTTGTATGGTTCGTGTGGACTTTGTTTTTGGAGATGATGGCGGTTGGACAGTGGGGGAAAGGTGGGTCTTTACGGTTGTAGGTTAGATCTAGTTTAACTACAAAAATGATAATACTAGCAGGCGCTAAAGCTGGAATGACTTTGCCCAATGTTGAATCTCAATGCAACATCCGTTCAACATGACTGCAGAAACTGTTTCACATGACATCTCTTTAGATTTAACGGTTATTACACTGAACATACAACAATTGGCAGCTGTAACAAAAATCTCATATTGCCAGCTTTTCATGTTTATTTATTTTTACCAACAATCAACAAGGTATGTATAAGGCCAACATCCTTGCAAATCTGCTACCATCTAAAGCAGGGTCCATCGTGAAATGCTATGATACTAGAATGATTATAATGATGACTTCAAATTTTGATTCGACTTGAATATTGCAGAAATTCCTATATATTCTTCAGGTTCTCCCTCTTCTCCACACTCAAATTCTTCTCTCTTTATTAACAATATCCTCAAGCAATGGCTGAACCACAACAAGCTGCTTCCAGCAGTAGATCCGGAAATGAATCCACATGCACCCCCACCTCTACTTTGAATACTTCAATTGATCAAACTTTGCTCCAACAATGCGTACAGAATCCCCACCGAATAGCCACAGATATTGCAACGAGAACTATGCATAAAAACAAAAATTTTGAAATTGTACGTAAAACTGGTGCCAAGAGCAACTGAGAAAACCATGCAATCGGATGTGAGTTATATAATCCTCAAGAACGACAGTCAATTGATCTAATTCAATCAGCTGCAATTTGTTCAGAATTACGTGAGCAGTTCAACCCCAGCCACAAAGGCAACTCTCAGTGGTCCACCAAGGCATTCGGCGGAACAGTCCATGAAATTGAACACCATGATGTAGTCTACTCTGGAATCTTTGCAGACAAATGTTCTGACAAATGACCTTGGGAGTGGACAAGAGCTTCTTTGAGAGCGTCAGAGGAAGCCACAGAGAAATATATGTTTGAAGTAAATACTATTGCTCACCACTAAATTTTTATTGCAGCAACTGAGTAATAATAGGTTTTTAATATGTCTGCAACCTGGGTAAGGCAAGGTGGGCATGTACAGCTTGAGCAGGCAGACATGCACATCACACTCAACATGGTCAATATGGCCAAACATGGCATAGTACATGCTGGAATCGAAGAATGAAAGAATTTGATTAAAACGCCTTGGGCAGAAATTCGAGAAGAAAAGGGATGAGGTGTTGAGTTGCCAGGCGATAAGAGTGACACAGCGGTCATTGAAAAGCATCCGTCCATGATCTATGATAATCACTTAGATGGCTGGCTTCACTGCCAAAATAAGATTGCTCGAAATCCTGCTACCCCCTGGAGGCGCAAAGGCACAAAACCTGGCAACACTTCAGTACCAGCAGTATCGGCAGCACCAGCAGTATCAGCCGCACCAGCAGTATTGGCAGCACCAGCAGTATTGGCAGCACCAGCAGTATTGGCAGCACCAGCAGTAGCGGCAACACCAACAGAATAAGCAGTATCCGCAGCCAGAGCAGTAACCACTGCCCCAGCAGTTCCCATCTGTCGAGCAGCACAATTTGGTGATCAATGAATGATCAATATTAGTAATTTGAACCGAAATGTTACAGATGATGATATAGATACTCCGGACGATCCCAATTTTACTGACTCTAGTGCTGATGTCGCCATTGAGGATATTTTTGGTATTCACTCCCACTGCCTGAACCAATAATTATTACTAACTGTTTCACAGAGATGGATAACCATGATGAAGAAATTGGAAATCTTAGTAAATAGGGAAGTGGATTCATTGGGCATACTTAAAGCTTCAAATTGCAGCGACTTTTTTGGATATTATGTGTATTATTATTATAGAGACATTTAATTTTGATATTCAATCTATTTGACCAGTTTCAGCTGCCAAAACACGTAATATAATAGTTACTTCAATCAAATGTAATCTGTGGAGTGTGCAACATTGGAATTATTGGAGTGTATATCAGCAATGATGAAATCACAATTTATCGGTATTGCAGGATGTATTATAATCAAATAATGATGAACGCCATTTTTTAGAATTGATTGTGATATTTCAGCGTGACCATACACATAGGCTACGGGACTGACAATGAGTGTCAACGGAATGTCAACGATTTTTGGTCGCACAACCCCGCTAGCGCAAGGAATTATATGTACTAGGTTTATATTTTCTATTTTCTGACTGTCTTTATCGACTGAAAAGTTCTCAATGATGCACTGATACTATGTCTGAAAATGAGTATCTGCAATGATTAAATCACAATTTATCGGTATCGCAGAATACATCATAATCAAATAAGCATGAACACAATTCATTACAGTTGATTCTGATTCTTGCGCTTGATCATATGCATAGGCCACGGGACTGAAAGTGAGCGTCAACAGACTGTCAACGATTTTTGGTCGCACAACACCTATAGTGCGAAGGATTACATGTGCTACATTCATATTGTCGAACATCTGACTGCCTTTATCGACTAAAGAATTCTCCATGATACACTGATGCTATCTCTAAAAGTGTGTATCAGCGATTGTTAAATCACAACTTATTTGTATCGCAGGATATATTATAATCAATTACGTACAAATGCTATATTCAACGGGTGATTATGGTATTTGCGCGCGACCATATACATAGGCTACAAGACTGAAAGTGAGCATCAATGGAGCGTCACTGATTTCTGGTCACACAACACCTCTAGTGTGAGGGATAATATATGCTGCATTCATAATTTCTAACTTCTCACAGCTTTTGTCCCTCAAAAAGTTCTCAATAATGCACCAATGCTATTTCTGAAAGCATAAATAATGAATACATCACCATATTGAGATTCATTTTATACAATGAAAAACAGGGCAGAAAGTGTGAAATGTCATTTGACACATGCGCGATGCTTTCTATTCACGAAATTCAGAAGAACCCATTTTTAGAACCGGCAGGTGAGACCTGGTGGGTCTAACTGAACCTGGTGAAATCCGTTCGTTGGCCGGTTTGGCTCTGGGTTTGGAACCGGAAATTATGTCCTTGTCTGGTTCAGTACTGTTCCGGTTTGGAACCGAACCAAGGGCAGGTAACCCTGACCCATTGCTAATACTTCACACAGGTGTATTTCTTATGTTTTTGTATATTGTTCATGTATATAAGGGTATCATTCAGAAAGACTGTACAAAATATGTTCAAGCATTGCCATAGTGTATTATTGATGAATTCCTGGAAGGATACTGGTGTGTTGGTTAACCCAAATGGCATCAGAAGGCTGTTTTCCATTCATCTCCCACTGCAATTCTGATCATATTGTAGGCATCACTGATGTCAAGTTTGGTATATATGTGGGCCTTCGAAAGTTTTAACAGTGTTTTCCGGAATTATGGTAATCGGTAGCAGTTCTTGATTATCTCTGTGTTCAGACTTCATTAATTTACACATAGTCTTAGTCCACTATTTAGTTTAGATGCAAACATTACTGGGGCCTCACATGGTGATGACAATGATCTGATGAATCTTTTTAACTGGTTTCTTCCAATCCAGTCTTTCAATACTTGTAGTTCTTCCCTCAATAGACGGTAAATTGGTTCAATGGCAGTGTGAAATATTCTTGAAGTTAGATCTTGTGGTCCTATGGTTTGTTGGGGGAGTATTTTGTCAGCAATTACCTTGTTAAATGGAGGGAGGAACTCATGGTATTTTTTTGGTATCAACTGTTCCAAAGGCTTTTCTGGTAAGTCTTTAATCTCAAGAGCTTTGTTGATTTTGTACAAGGTTACTATATATACTTTGGGTATTTTCTTCTTGTTACTGCATATAAAATATGCTGCTGCTATGGCACATATGTCCAACATTGATTTATTCAGATTGTCTCTTGCTTTGAAGTGGTCTCCCTATACCAATATGTATGAGTGGGAACGACAGTGTTGTTGGGAGTAGCTGCTCTCAACATCAATTCTTGAGCTTTGAAATCTGATCGTAATATTATAAAGTTGTAGCCATGGATATCCTAATAGCATGGGATGGTGTTTAAACTTTGTAATGAATACTGGCAATTATTCCTAATATTTGTGTATTTCTATATTGGATTGTGTGATTGTTGAATTAGTTTCTGATTCGATAGGCCTTGTATCCATTACTTCTAATTCTTGTGACACTTGTAATTTATTTTCTTCAAACTGGTGATAGCAAACACAGTCATTATCCACAAATGCTATTCCTGTAGCTCTGCAGTTGATAAATACATAGGAGTTGACTCGTTTGTCTCCATGTATGAGTGAACTTTTCACAACAAGGTACTTGCTTTCCATCAAATATTATGTTATTTCTACACAATTAATTGAAAACTGCATAATTCCAAAACTGGACCAAATATTTGTTGACACAGAAAATATGTGTCCAGTACAATAGCCATTGTTATTGCATTGGTTTAAACTTTTTCTCATCCTGCTTCCTTTTTTTGATCCTGCTTCTATTTTCTGATCCTGCTTGTATTTTCTGATCCTGTTTTTATTTTCTGATCCTGCTTTCTTTTTCTGATCCTGCTTTCTTTTTCTGATCCTGCTTTCTTTTTCTGATCCTGCTTTCTTTTTCTGATCCTGCTTTCTTTTTCTGATCCTGCTTTCTTTTTCTGATCCTGCTTTCTTTTTCTGATCCTGCTTTCTTTTTCTGATCCTGCTTCCTTTTTCTGATCCTGCTTCCTTTTTCTTTCCTTTCCCTTGATTTTGATTTTCTTTAAATGGCTTGATTTCCACCTATCCAGATGCTGTTTGCAATTTTCTTGAATAACTTGCTGCAAAGTGGCTTGAATCTCTGCAACACATACATAATCCCCATTTCTTTCAATGCTTTTGTTCCTCCAGTACAAACTTCTTTCCCATGACTGTAGACAGGTTGATAGGTGCAAAACTATTGTAACCTGCCACTGTTCCTGCTGGAGCTACCTCTGGGGCAGATGTCGTGTCATTTGTGGTTTCAAGTTTCTTTAATCCTTCTGTCCATCTTGCTGACTTTGTTTTGGCAGCTCTGGCATGGATTTGGGAGTTTCATTTTCAACATACCTTGACAAATTTGTCCAGGTCTTCTGTATCTCTGTATATTGTTGGAGTCTTTGAGTTTATTCAACAGGCTTCTTCTGAGGGGATTTGTTTTTACTGTATTTTTCCAGCTAACATCAGGTTCCCATTATTGGATTTCCACCAAGTACTAGGAGAATTCTCAGTCTTTTTGTTGTATTTTCTCAACTTCTCTTTCTGCAGTTGCTTGGATGTCTTCATCCCTGAAGGCTAGTTGAAATTTGTTTAACAATGTTCACAGGCTATCCAGTTTGACAATGCCTGTTACTTCATTGAAGTATGGTTGTAATGGGTGGAAAACTATTCTTTTCAATTTGTTGACTGCATACCTCATCTTGGCTTGTTCATCATAAAATCCATATAGATTATCCTTCAGTTTCACTGCCAACTGAACCTTCCATCCTTGGAGTATCTTTTTGTCTGTTTCTGAAAATTGAAAGAGGTTGCTACCCTGCTAGCTACTATATTTGTCAAATGTTTCTCTACTACTACCACAACTCCCTGTGAGTGCAAGCACTCTTTTGATCTGATCCCGATATTAATTTCTTGCCTTTCCTACCACTTTCCTCCACTTATCTACGTCTGTGAGTTTGTATCTCAGGTCTTCCAAGCTTGCAGGTGCACTGTGTACCAATTGTTGCACTACATCTATAATTTCGGCCTGCAGGTCTTTGTGTGTACAGACAGATACTCTTGAATCCAAGTTCCTCACTTTTCGCTGCTTTAACGCCAGCTCTTGGTCCAGATTGGTTTTGTTCTGATAGAGGTATTTTTCCTCCTCCAATAGGTGGGAATCATCTCAGCTTGGGCAATAATTTGGTTGTTTAGTGAACCAATCTGATTTTCAATATTTGTTGCTGGTGCTCCTGCAACTTGGGCTATGTAAAGCTTCATTGCATTTGCTGCTGCCAGGGTATCTTGATAGTTGAGGACTGTAAAGTCTACAAGGATCATTTGTAACATAATTTGATAATCTACTCTATTGCACTGGGTATCATATTGGCTGCTGTTTTGGTTGCTGCATGATATGGTCGATTGTATTTTCGAAAGATAATTGATGTAAATAGTCATCAATATTGAACCTTAACCCTGGTGGCAAACTTACCACTTCAAGGCAATCGTCGCAAATATATTTCTACTGGCTGTTGATATTTCAAAATATCCAATGATTGTTGCCATAGACGATATTGCACGGACAGCATAATTCAACATTGCACTGTATTCACACCTAGTAGCAAACCACGGGTGGTCTTTTTGGTAATGGAAGTATTTCACTAATTATAACTGAAACTCCAATTTTTTGTTAACTAAATAACATTCTTTGATTGCTTTGATATTGGACTGGATGATTGGTAGTGGACACCAGTGTTCTGCTGCCAACAGGTAGCTCAAAGTCATATTGATCGTTGTCTAGATAACAGATATCCCAGAATTTGCAGGTACAGTATGGGTTATATGTGATACTGTCATGTTCGCAATCACAACACTTTTGATGGGATATGTTTTTGAGGCCCACCATACTAGGCTTTTTGTACATATGCATATCTCTCATTCTGGTGCATATATAACAAACTTATCGAATGAACTATTTATGCTACATCACCGGAGCACCTCCAACAACCACCCGAATAATGCTTGGGCCTCGAGTATCATAAAATATGGAGGTAAGAATCATACCTTACTGCTCACCATTATGAAGTTGATTGGTTCTTAGGATGTCTACCTTTCACCTGATCCTGAATTTTCGCCCATTCATGGTGTACCAGTGATACTATCCTTGTGTGTAATGTTTGTATAAGGTATGCCATGGTAGAAATCATGGTGATTATTGCATACATGGACCTCCAACAGGAAGTCGAGTGGTCATACTCATACAAAATATAAGTGACATCTCATCACCACCACCGTTGCCATGCTGTTGCTGGCTTTTTCACTTCCTGCTTGTTCTCTTATACCAACAATGCAAAGAATACCCACTTGGTGTGTGTCAATGAAACAAAGAAGTATGTACCTTTGTTTTTTCCAAACCCTATGGAACAAGGACTGGCATGAGACCCGAACATGTGAGCGATATATTAAGCCCTTCTTTCTGCTGCTTCCTGTCATTTGCTAATTACTTAAAGTATTGAGAGAGCCTTGAGAATATCATTCCAATGTTTATATCTGTATTCTGAAATCATTTTGTATAATGTCATCTTCAGGATCACCACCAGAACATAGAGAAGGGTCCGGAGATCGACAGCAGGATGCTCAAAAATTGAACAATTATCCGCAACAACAGCAAACATACAGTTGCCCTACAGACCATTATTAAGAATTGCAGTATGCAATCACCCCCAATTACAGCATCCATCCGACCATGGGTCAGG
This sequence comes from Trichophaea hybrida, assembly GCA_015178995.1. Taxonomy (NCBI): domain Eukaryota; kingdom Fungi; phylum Ascomycota; class Pezizomycetes; order Pezizales; family Pyronemataceae; genus Trichophaea; species Trichophaea hybrida. The sequence continues at coordinate 25,427 of WHVE01000586.1, forward strand.
CTCCGGAAGGCAGTAACAACTCATTGAACTCATGGCTTTATCCGCATTATCATCCTCAAGAGTACCAACAGCCATTCCAAGGCATGCCTCAGTTTTTCCAACAACAGAATGTCCAAGGCACACTGCCCTTCCAACCTGCGCAGCCAATCACCCAAGGTGCGCCACATTACTGTCCTTCTCAGCTGAACTCCCAAGGTGGCCTGCCGTACACCAAACAGCAGAACTTGCAAGGTACGCTGCAGTTCATCCAACAGCAAAATTCTCAAGGCGAACCACTGTACCCCCAACAGCCAAACTCTCAAGACACGCCTCTGTTCCTTCCTCACCAGCCAAACACACAAGGCACACCTCCTTACCCCCAACAGCAGAACTCCCAAGGCCTGCCACTTTTCATTCATCCCCAGCCAAACACTGAAGGCCCACCGCAGTACGTTCATCCCCAGCCTAACTCCCAGCAAACCTGGGGCCCTCAGCAGTATCCTCATCTCCAGCTAAACTCCCAGCAACTTCAAGGCTCACCAAATCCTCTTCATCGGCAGCCTGGATACAAGCATTACACCAAGGACCCTCATGCATGCTCAACTTATCCTCCACCAGAGATGACTCTTGGGCTGCAACTCATCAATCAGCCAATAACTCCTCTGCCACAATGGGATCGTCAGCCAAACTCCGGCGCACCTACTCCTCCTCAACTATGCCCAAATCGTACTCTGTTGCCATTGGACAGGATTTCACCTGAACCACAACCTCCACGTAACACCCTTAGAAAGCCGATTCCCCTACCACCAAAGTGGTTTGTAATGCCTTCCCCGGTTCAGACAACTGATATTGAAAAGCTTGCTGTGGTGCCACCCCATTCCAAAATTTTGTTCGATGAATTTGAAAATACTGGGGATGATTTTGGGAAGACTGAGGAATTGACCGTCAATGATGGCACCAGGCCACCCATTTTCCGAACCCCAGATGCCACAGACGATAACCATGCCCCTCGACTGGGTCAGACATCCACCATAATCAACAAATGGAAAAAATCATTCGTCACCAGCTTGGTCGAAAAAAAGCACAAACAAATCATTTCCAGCTCGAACAGACTAAAACTGCAACGCCATGGAATACTGCACTGGGAGGCAGCTGTGGCCAACTGCATTGAAATTTATGATCAATGGAAGCCATTGGCCCATTGTGATGATTCTGAGTGGACAAAACATCAGTGGGTAGATATGTTTTTGAAAAAGGTCACAAATGACATCAGGGAAAAAACGGTCATGAATAAAAACAAAAAGGGATCGGCAACAAATAATAGAACAGAGCACCCAGTCAAAAAGGCCAAGGGGAATCTCCCTATACTGGGGAACTCAAGCTTTACAGTAAAGGTTAGTTGCATATCTCCGGATGACCGAACGACCATCCAGAGCAAATTCTCAGTATTATATACTGATATCAAGCTTTGGGAGGAACTCCTTACATTTCTATCGAACAGAGGCGGTCCAAAAGTGTCTGAAAAATCTTTCACTTCGACAGCACAGTTCAAGTGCACGTTGAGTGATGATATTTTGGATAATGAATATATTTGAATGTACAAGGATGGACAGGTTATCTGGGCCGCACGGATTGATCAAATTTCGTATAATGCATCACGTTCGAATATCTTTCAGCTGAAAAATGTTCTGAAGGTTGTCCTGATCGAGTTGCATATGGCAGGGAAAGGTTCAAAGCATGTGATTGGTTTGGCAATTACCTGTTAATGCCAACAAAGTACAAAGAGCCACGAATAATTTCAACTAGAACATTTCCAGTGCAGGAAATAAGAATACCAGGAATGATGCTGAGGGAAATACAGAGCAATCTGTGAGTGTAAGACAATCCGTTAGTGAAATAGAGTGAATAAAACCGGAATCTATTTTGATTTAATATAAATTATTGATCCACTTGCCAATGTGATCCTAACCAAATGTGTGCATTTTGTCAGATGCGCCGGCCCTGGCCTCTGAGCCCATTGGAACAACTGACTATGGATGTCATCCAAGAAATAATGAGGAAAGACAAATCTGAGACCAGAGAGGCCCAGGAGCAGATCTCCTTTTGTGATGAAATAGCAAATGGGGACATATCAGGATGGGATACCATACTGAAAACCATCAACCATGTGTTTGAACCTGAGTGTTTACAGGATGCTCTGAAGATTCTGGGTAAATTCCCAGTGCGTCAGTCAAAGACCGATAGAGTTCCTGGCCATAAATATTCCATCCCCAGCCTGCCGGTAAAATTTCAGGTGTATCAAATCTAGGCCGTCTGGTTCATCGCCAGAAGATGGGTTTGGGATGCTGACATGCCTGGCGCGCTCTTGGCAGATGAGATGGGCCTCAGAATGACCCGTATGTCTCTTGCTGCAGCCATGTTTTGCACATTGCAGGCTGAGAAAGTAGTTTTTTGGTCAGCCTTTGTCGATTCTTTGCAGTCGACCTCTGGATGAATGGATTAATCAAGTGCAAAATAATTATCCAGCAGTCCCATGAGAGGAACAGGGTTGGCACCTATTCGCACAGAAGCATCCGGTACCACGCCGGCTGTTAGAGAGTGAGATGACACTGCCCTATGGTGATACATGCCTGGAATCAGCCCACAAACCAATCTTAATAGTTACCCTTCCGGCAATTTGCAATACTTTAAAAGTGTCATTAAAGACATGTCCTATAACATGGATTTCACTAAAATCGATCTGTTGGACCCAAGCCATTACAACCTTATAAATAAAGATTTGGACGCCTCTGCCAACAAGCCAGAACAAAGGTGCAACATACATCTCATATCATACGAAATCTTAACGGCACGACTGAAACCGAATGGTCAGAGTCAACTCATGAAGTATGCTTGGAGCATTGCGATCTTGGACGAATCACACCACTATCACGGCCGTGATTCTCTGCGATGGAGTATTGCTGTAGAAGCCAAGATCGGAATTCAACTGCAGGTGACAGTGATACCAGAGTACCACACGCTTAATGACTGGGTTAATCAGACGATATGGCTGTTCATTGGCACGCTGATTCGACTGGAAGGGAAGAGATCAATGGAGCTGCATGGTGTGGATACACTCCATGTTGCCTTTTGGAGTTTGACACAAAGCATCAGATCTGACGAGCACACGGCTCAAATGGCTGCATCTGAGCCGATTATACGGGTAACCAATCAATGGACTATCCAGACGAGGTCAGAGCCTAAACTATCCAAAGAACAACCGTTGGTAGAGATGCCTAAGGTGAAAGAACATATTGTCAACCTGACATGGACCATGGCAGAACAACATATTCTACAGCAACTTGTGAACCAATATAAGTCTCAAGGTGAGGGAGGTGCCTACCAGGTGCACCGGTGGCGATTGGCCTGTTTCTCTTTGGTCTTGGGGAATATGCAGGACAAGAATGATAGGGGCAAGTGGATTCAGAGTTGGTCTGAGATCGACGACTTGAGTGAACCTCCATTATTCTGGTGGCAATGGGAGGACTTCATTCCAATGCTTGTACATGAGCTGGCAGATTATCCACCTGCCGAGCTAGAAACAGATCCCTCGGAAGCCGAAGAAATTGTGTCGTCCAACCGTCCTCCTCTGAAAGCGGTCCTATTTTGTTCCCTCCCTGGTCAAGTCCAATATCTCAAATGGTGGATCCAGCAGTATGTTGGCAACTATGTCAATATCCTCTGAATGTACACTGAGATTGACTTGCAAGAGTGGAATAACATGCAACTGCTATTCCAAGATTCTCGCAACCCCTCAATATTCATTACAACTCCAAAGGTTGGTGGCACAAGCCTTGATTCAACCACAGCAATTTATGCTGTGATGTCACAAAAGTTTTGCATCAGGAAAAAATTTCCGCCTATGTAAGCGACTTTTGCATTGGGTGCGTTGGGAGTGTACGTAGATGGCAACCAGGTTAATTTTGGTAGGCATAGTAACGCTTGGAGTTGTTAGTGCAACTGTAAGCAAGGTCAGCCCTGTTTGCAACACTGTATCATGATTATGGATCCATTCACTTCGTCTATAGAAAACTCATTGTTGCTCAAGGCCTAGGTCATGGATATTCTATTGACGTATTTCGTCGGCAAGTTATATACCATTGCGCATGCACTTTCCAAGGCTGTTACGACAACTATGTACATTGGTAGTCCATCTACCGTGACTATCCTTATATGTCATTTAATTATTGTCAATTAACTTATCTCATAACTCGCCCAGAGGTGGTTTGCAACACCGTATCATAGTTACGTATCCATTCAGTTCGTCTATAGACAACTCATGGTCGCTCAAGCCCTAGGTCATGGAAATTTTATCGATCTATTTCGTTGGCAAGTTATACCATCGCGCATGCACCTTGCAAGGTTGTTACAACAACTATGTACATTGGTAGTCAATCTACCGTATACGTAGTGTTATCTCACAACTCTGGGCAAAGCCTTTGGAGTATATACATGGCACATGGAAATACTGACTAGTATCTATATGGCAAATACATGTACAACTTGTGAAATTATCTAAACAACTATTTGCATTGCCGAAGCCTTTTTCCCCCACCAGCGAGCACCTCGTTCAACTCCTCCAGTACATAATACATTGTATTCCATGTTTTCAAATCAATATGACTATTTACATTCCAGCCAGAGTTAGTTGCCTTTGAAGTGGATGGAACTTCAGGTATAAGATGCGCAGCACTGCAGATGTGGCCTGCAGCCAGCACTTTGTAGGCATTCTCTCCTGATGCTGGAACAACTCTGACCATCGAAGAGATGGCATTTGGCAATCCTCCGTGGAATGGTTTCGTCACCAGCACAAATGCTACATATCACACGTGACTGGGAATTTGGAGTTTGAAAACACGAAGAAGTTGGTATGGTAAGCGTCCTTGCAATGCTTTATGAGCAGGTTCAGGAAATCTTTGACGTTGTCGGACCTGCTTCACCCATACCCAATGGATTCTCAGTGGTCCTGAATACCATTCCTTTTCACCCGTAACCTGAATTTTCTCATATGTCAATTGGCCATTGAATTCTTCGATAGGGATCTCAATGGTATGGAATAAGGCGGCCTGGCACGTTCGCAGGTTATCGATGTTTATGTATATCCTCGAGGCGTTCAAATATGCTATCGTCGAGTTGACCAGACGACTCTGGAGAATGTTGTCATGGCTATACAAATTGCAAATATCTCCGAACGTAGATACTCCCTTCTGTATTGAGCCAAACAACACCTGTCGCATGACTTCGGAACCCTCCACAATGCTTCCACCTGTGGCAGCAGTCAGACAGCTCACGCTCAGCTTGGGTGGCATACTCATAACATTGCTGAAACCATTTGCGTTGAGGTTCATTCGCCATACTGCAAACACATCTCGGTGGAGATAATGATTGATGATCTGCCAATAGACATCTCCGGTCTTATTGGAGGCCCGATACCCGTCTTTGATTTGGGTTTTGTGAGACGCTTCGCCAACCTTAGTAGACCACTACTGCAACCCCCTGAATCGCTCGATACATCGCCGGAAGTGTATCATTGGATGCAGTTTTGGAAAGTTGAATGATGACTCCTCCTCCAGGTGATCAACCACTTCCGACTTTATCCAATCGTTCCGGTCATCGAGTTGACGTTTACGTTCGTTGGCAAAGCAATTTCGATAATTGATCATATCTGCGTCTGGCTCCTTATTGAGATCTTTCTGCAACTCTTTTGATTGTTCAGTTGTTTTGTTGTGCGCCTGCTATTGCAGGAAGACATGTTTGAAGTTGTGAAAGCGACACAGAGCATCATCCATAAGATTCCTGGTATTCTCATTATGGGACGGGTATTGGCAGTAGTGGTAAAACTCAAGGAGTGCCCAGGTGCATTGGATAGCATCCTCAAATGTTCGTTTTTCAGAGGCGTTCGGACAACGTAGGGCGTTGGTGACGACTGCAAGCACATAGCAGCTCATTGTTCTAAGTTCCTTTCCTGTCCACTGGCTAACCTCCTCATATGATTTCTTGGGTTTCATCATTGTCAAGTATGCCGGTATGAATAACCACAGCTCGTTGTATTTTAAGAGTCATTTGAACTTTTTCATGAGTTGCCGGAGCCACCCAAGAAGATGTTTTAACATGCCCAACTGCATTGTGTGAAGGAGGTCTGGTTTTGGAAGATCGCTGACAATTGAACCGGTGTGCCATAATATATTGTCACCAAGATTGATGCCACGCTCTCTGAGAATGGTGGCAGCCTCTACGGGGTTGTAAGTAATTGGCTCAACAACTGGCGGGGTTGAAGAAGTGATATCGCTTGAGCTTTCCACAAGTTGGTGAACTCTGACTTGAATAGTATCATCGGGATTCTGCAAGTTTGCTAGAGTGTCTTCCCCATCGTACAAGGTTGTTCAGGCAACTTGGTAAAATGGTTGATAAACATTCTGATCACGGAGTGCCACCGGTATGTCGATATACCTTCCCAATCCCTTCTCTTCAACTTCACACCACGGACATAATCCATATCCATGATTTTGCAGTATTGCATGCTGTGGATAGTCGGCATCCCATCCAGACAGAAACATATGGCATTGCCGGTAATGACCGTCGGCACAGTAAGCGGTGCACTGACCATTTCGTGTGTTGGTCAGAGGCCGCAACATGTGGTTGAGAACACTATGCATGACAAGTCAATCATGGGCTCGTTGGCGGGCCTTTTGCAGAACAAAGATATCGCATGATTTCAATGGCTGTGGCAGAAGTGCTATCAGGACAATGCTGTGAGTTGTTGGTTTCATTCGTACGGTGCTGGATAGGTTGCCAATGGGCATGTATATGGGCCATGCTTTCTTATCGCCAGAGAAATTTGTGAGATGTATTGAATCGGAGCAGAAGATAAGGGAAACAACAGTTTCGCCATCTGGGAGAGAATGGTAAACGTTGTTGGAACAATTTTGTCAATTCTCCAGGCAATTGACATACGTGGGTTTCCCACCACCAGTCTGCTGTATGCATCTCATTGTGTACACGACGCCCGTCGTTGCTGAAATGACGATCAGGAGCATACGCTAGATGCTTCTCATATGTTTTTTGACGCAAAAGCCATTTGGCACATAATATAATATCCCGGGAGTAAAACTTGATTGGCTTAGGGTGGCTTTCATTCAATATGATGTTCGGCATATGCTTCATCCATGATGAATGGCCAAGGCCATCGGACATTAGGTCAATCATTTGATGGAGTATGTGTGTCCACTGTAGAGATTGTTTGACCGACTGTTGGTGTCACGGTTGTGTCAAGTGAGGATCGAGGGAGGAATAGGGATCGATGATTGGGATACAGGAATATGAAGGAAATCAGGTTTTGTTGGTTGGAATCAGGTTGTGTTGGAAAGAATCAGGTTTCGTTGGTTGGAATCAAGATTTGTTGGTTGTGTTGTAAATATGGCGTGATGGTTATGGCGTAGGCCATGGACTGAAAGGGTTGCGTACATAGTTGGGTGGAGTTAGGATGTATTTCGGAACGAGTGAGCAAAGATGACCACGGTCGCGTTAACTGTATATAAGGATGATGGCCTGGCGGAGGATAGGTTTGTTCTTCACTCGTTCTCTAGTCTACAAAACAATCAATAGCTTCGGCACCAACCTTTGTTCACTTCTGTGATTCCGGATTGCGAGTCTCCAGTTTGTTACGCAGTACCCGCGATCACTGCGCCCTCACGTTTGGTTTTTATAACCCCAGAACCCCGAGCCTTGATCGCCTTGACAGAAGAACGAGTCTACAATCGATGCTACCGGTTATGATTCAGTATATGTGCCACTACTTTCATCGAAGCGGTTGTTACTTTTGCCACAGACCTTGCAACTCCCTTTGTTCCGTGTTTAAATCAGTGGGAAACTTCGAAAACAAGCTCACAGTACACAGCTTTTGGAGACATTCCTGCGGTGCCTGCCTGTGGAAACATCGACGAGAAGAATCCGCGCTGTTTTAAATGCTAGCATACGACAGCAACAAACCTCAACAATCCCGAATCAATTTTCTCGACCTAGCTGGTCGAACCATCAACCTCTGCGAACAAGAACCCCTAAACGCCTTTGATAGCATCGACGCTATTCTCAACGAACCCGAGCAACCTTTGGAAGCATACTTCTGGGACGAACCACAAGCGGTATCACCTTGGAGTAGCTACTGGACGGAAGCAGCAAGCAACGGAGGAGGCCTCCAAATCAATGACGCAGTATTCAAAAACTTCTGGACCAAGTATTACGGTCTTCAGGTCGATTGTCACAATGAAGAACCCTGCTACTGCGAACACAACTGCGGAGGAACACATACAACAATCGGCAGAGCAGCAGAAGCTCAATCAACAAAATCAGAATCCACGATCAAGGCCACACAGAAAGACATAGAAAGCCAAATCTTGTGGGCAGATTACAACGAACAAAAACTAAATAAGGGAAAGGGAGTAGACCGCGAAATACACCCGGCCCCTTTTCCAACCCTGCTGATCATCGTAACAACACCCAGCAAACACGAGCTGTTCTTCTGGTAGATGGTCAACCAATTTTTAGAAGCAGAAATTGAAGCAGCAGTCCAACGAATCCAAGAAACCATCGATCAGGTGGCAGACTGCCTCAACACAAAATCTCGCTCTAGATTCACAGCCACATATCTCCTCATAGCAGCCTCTCAACACCACCGCCAGGATGTCAGGAGAATCATCACGGCCAACTCGCGATGTCACGTTGACTGGAGCCTTACAGACGGAGCTGGAAATTGTGGCAACAAAGAATACTGAAGCCATGAGCGAAGTACAGCTCAGGGAGCACATCGGGGACATCAACAAAGGGCTGAAAGCAATAAGCCAACTACCAACGACCAGCAGACTGAACGAATTGCTCAAGGAACAGCAATCTGCGAAGAATGCAGAAGTACGAATATCGGAATTGTTGGCAGAAGGAGTACATGTCATCCAGGAAAGGGACAATCTGAAGCAGGAACTACTGCTTACTCAACAAACAGCGGCAACCACAGAAACACCACAAACATGCAGTCATGGGGACCTGGTTGAAGAAATCCGGATCTTAAAACAAGCATTGGAGGAAGCAAATCCAGACCTGGCGGAATTGAAACAAGATCTGGAAGATGCTCAAGCTCAAATGGAAAAGTTTAGGGACCTGGCAGAAGAAAATCGACAACGGGTAACCAGGATTCTGAAGTTAACAGAGGGAAGAGAAGGACAATCAAGAGTAAAAACAGAAGGGGAAGAGCGAGAAGAGAAGGTAAATGACATCACCAGCTTTTCAGGAGAAGATAGGAAGGAACTTCGAGGGTGGAAGGTGCAGCTGGCATTGAAGATAGCCGGAAAACCAAAGGCGTTCAACAACGAGCAGAAGAAGCTAAGATACGCGGTTGGATGTCTAAAGGGAGTGGCCCTGGCAAAGTTAATCCCACACTGTGACGAAATCTCGGGGGAAGACAAACTCAATACCCTGAAAGACCTAGTTGACCTGCTGGATGTAGCATTTGGAAATCAAGACAGAGCAGCAACGGCGAAAAGGGAACTCGAGAAACTCAGGAAACGAGACCGCGAATTCTGCCAGTACTACGCAGAATTTCAGAGGTACGTAGTAGATACAAAATGGAACGAAGACGCTCAGCTAGATGCACCACGACGAGGACTGCCCAACGAGCTCAAGAACTCCATACAACATATCGAGGAGCCAGAAAGCATGATGGAATTCGTCAAGATGGTGTCAAAAAGAGATTTGCAACTGAGAAGGAGAGCGGCAGAAAAGAAATCTGGGAAATGGAAAGGTTACCAGAAGTCCGATTCGAAAACCAACACCACATCCGCCCCAGACTCGGCACCCGCAGGATCAGTTGCAGGCTATCATGGCCCCACCCCAATGGATCTTTCAGCAGTTAAAGGAAAACTGATCACACCTGAGGAAAAAAAAGACGAAGGGAAGGAGGATTATGTATGTACTGTGGGCATAGCAGACATTTTGCGGCATCATGCCCAAGGAAGCTGAAGGCAGCATCAGGACAGACGGAAGTATCACCTTTTAAGAAGGCAGCAAATGAAGGAGATGCAGATTCGACAACAGGAAAAGGAAAGGAAGTGGAATCGGGAAAAGTTTAGTCCAGTGCAATAAGGATGGCAATTGCGCTGGAAACGAATCTCCTTTGTCAGTTAATGCTAGTTTTGGTATTTCGCAGTTTTCTATATCAACCGCAGAAATAAAACAGTCTTCTATGGAAAGCAAACATTTCGTTGTGGAATGCTCGCTAAAAATAGAAGACAAGATCATTGATACCCACGCTTTGATAGACTGCGGAGCTACTGGAATAGCCTTCATTGACAAAGATTTCGTTCGCCATCATCAAATACAAGAAAAAGAATTACAAGAATCAAGAGAATTGGAAGTTATAGATGGAAGGCCGATCGAATCAGGAACCATCACCACTATGGCTAAACTGGACTTAGGCATACGCGGACATCAGGAACAACTACCAGCATTCGTTACGAAACTCGGACATTGTCCAATCGTGCTCGGGTTACCATGGCTACAACTTCATGATGTTACAGTCAAGTTCCAAAACAAAAGAATAGAATTCAAAAGCGATTATTGCCAGACACATTGCCAACATCATTCGAGTGTATGGGTATGGGGAAATCATATAGAAACAACAGAATCCGATAAGCCAAACTGGATATATGTGCCATAGCAGCAGCCCCGTTTATGAGACGGAATAGAAAGGAGAAACTCAAGGTGTACGCGGTAACCTTATATGAAATCAACAAGGCCCTAGAAGTGAAGGACCTTCAAGAAAAACCACTGGAACAATTAATTCCCAAGGAATATCATGAGTTTCTTCCCCTCTTTGACAAGGTAATCGCTGAAAGACTACCACCACACAGACCATACGATCATAAGATTACACTCCAAAACGGATTTACCCCACCCTTTGGACCAATATACAGCCTGTCAAGAGAAGAACTTCAGGTCCTAAAAGAGTGGATTGAAAAGAACTTGTCAAAGGGATTCATCAGATTGTTATCATCACCATGGGGAGCACCAGTGTTGTTCGCACCTAAACCGAATGGAGGCTTATGACTATGCGTGGACTATCGAGGACTCAACGAACGAACCATATAAAATCGATATCCGTTACCATTAATTCAACAAACCCTGCTCAGGTTATCAAAAGCCAAATGGTACACCAAATTGGATGTCCGAGATGCATATAACATGATCTGAATAGCAGAAGGAGACGAATGGAAAACGGCGTTTAGGACTTGTTATGGCCTGTTCGAATCCCTCGTTATGCCCTTTGGACTCACCAATGCACCAGCTAGCTTTCAAGAATTTATCAACGATACCCTTCGCCCCTTTTTGGACATTTTCTGTACGGCATTCCTGGACGACATCCTTATTTACAGTGACAATTCAAAGAAACATAAGGAATACGTCAGAGCAATTATGACGACGCTTAAGGAGGCCGGTCTGTATCTGAAAGCGGAATAATGCAAGTTTCATCAACAGGAAGTGAAGTATCTGGGATTGATAGTCGGGGTAAATGGGATTACAATGGACCTGGAAAAAGTAACAGCGGTGAAGGAGTGGGAAGCACCTGGCAAGCTCAAGGAAGTTCAAGCGTTTTGAGGATTCGCAAACTTCTACCGAACGTTTATAAGAAACTATAGCAGGGTGGTCCAACCATTAACCAAACTTACGAAGAAACTGATACCTGTTCACTGGGGCCCCGATCAAACGAGAGCATTTGCCGAATTGAAGGAAGCATTGACAACAGCACCAGTTCTAGCACACTTCAATTACGAAAAGGAAATCGTTCTGGAAACCGACGCATCGAGTTATGTATCCGCAGGAGTATCATCACAGTACGACGATCAAGGAATCCTCCATCCAGTAGCATTCTTTTCAAAGAAACATACACCAGCGGAAGAAAATTACAAAATCTATGATCAAGAGCTGGGAGCCATCATTAAAAGTCTGGAACAATGTAAACCGGAATGCGAAGGGTCAGTACATCCTATCAAAATATTGACAGATCATAAAAACCTCGAATACTTTATGACATCAAAGCTACTCAATAGAAGGCAAACAAGATGGTCTGAATTTCTGTCAAGATTCAAGTTCAAGATTATATACTGTCCAGGAAAACAGGGTCAGAGGCCCGATGCACTCACTAGAACGCCAGGAAACATTCCTCCGAAGGGGGGGGCAGAAAAAACCCAACAAATCGTACTGAAAACGGAAAATATTGAACAAAGAATACAGAAGGGATTGGTGGTAGCGTTTGCGGAAGTAGTCAGCCGAGAAGCAGATGAAACTAGTCCAGAGGAGTTATGGAACAGGATTCAAAGGATATGCAAGGACTGCCCGTATGACAGCAGCGAAGGACTGTGTGCCAACGCCACAAAAATCATCAGCGAAGAAACATCAACTGATAAAGGATCATCACGATACACCGGCAGCAGGACATCCAGGACGAGCAAAAACCTTCGAACTCCTCAAAAGAAGTCATCAATGGCCGGGTATGACGAAGGACGTGGACAGATACGTACGAAACTGCCACCTATGTCAACGCAGCAAAGCAACTCACCAGAGAATCCGCGGATGGCTCAAACCACTGGAAATACCACAACAACCGTGGAAGGATCTGAGTATGGATTTCGTGGTGGGACTACTGGAGAGCGAAGGGTACAACGCCATATGGGTAGTGGTCGATAGGTTGTCAAAAATGAAACATTTGGTACCATGTCGGGACGATACAGACGGCAAGAAGCTGTGCGAGATGTTTATATGAGAGGTGTTCAAGTTACATGGCTTACCAGACACGATAGTATCGGACAGAGGACCCCAATTCGCGTCAGAGTTCTGGAGACATGTTTGTGAAAGACTCGGAATCGAACGAAGGCTGTCAACCGTGTTTCATCCGCAGACAGATGGACAAACAGAACGAATGAACGCCATTATGGAACAGTACCTCACGGCCTTCGCCAATTATCAACAGAACGACTGGACACAGTGGCTACCAATGGCAGAATTCGCATCGAACAATCATGCCTCGGAAACAACAGGATGCTCACCATTCTTTGGCAATTACGGATTTCACCCAAGAATGACCTTTAGTCAACATCCGATTCAGAATGGAAACCATATCAGGGAAGTAAACGCAAACACCCTCTCCCAGAAAATGAACGATATCTTCCAACAGATAAAGGCTGAAATGACTCGAGCGCAAGATATCCAGGCGGAATAAGCGGACAAGCATCGACGGGAGGGAGTGCAGATGAAGGTTGAGGAACGAGTCTGGATGGACGCCAGGAACATTACAACACAACGACCCAGCAAGACACTTGACTGGAAACGCCTGGGACCCTACAAGATTACGGAGGCCATCAGTTCATGGGCCTATCGGTTCCAGTTACCCAAGGATCTTCACATTCATCCAGTACAACCAATCTCCCGCTTGATCAAAGTATCGGAAGATCCCTTGCCAGGGCAAATCGAATCCGCACCACCTGCAGTTATTGTGGACGGAGAAGAAGAATACGATGTGGAACGCATCGACGACTCGAGGATATTTCGACGACAACTACAGTCCCTCGTCAAGTGGAAAGGCTATGATGAACAAAGCTGGGAACCGGCAATCAATGTGGACGGACTTCAAGCAATTGATGTGTTCCACAAAGAACAACCTGGCAAACCCGGATCAATTGCCTTGTAGGAACTCGGCCTGTGGAAGGGGGAGCTACTGTCACGGTTGTGTCGAGTGAGGAATGAGGGAGGAATAGGGATCGATGATTGGGATACAGGAATACGAAAGAAATCAGGTTTTGTTGGTTGGAATCAGGTTGTGTTGGAAAGAATCAGGTTTTGTTGGTTGGAATCAGGTTGTGTTGGTTGCGTTGTCAATATGGCGTGATGGTTATGGCGTAGGCCGCGGACTGAAAGGATTGCGTACATGGTTGGGTGGAGTTAGGATGTATTTCGGAATGAGTGAGCAAAGGTGACGACGGTCGCGTTAACTGTATTTAAGGATGCTGGATTCGCGGAGGATAGGTTTGTTCTTCACTCGTTCTCTAGTCTACTAAACAATCAATAGCTTCGGCACCAACCTTTGTTCACTTCGGTGATTCCGGATTGCAAGTCTCTAGTTTGTTACGCAGTACCCGCGATCACTGCGCCCTCACGTTTGGTTTTTATAACCCCTACAACCCTGAGCCTTGATCCCCTTGACAGAAAAAAACAAAAACCCAATGATTGCCAAAGATAATTGAGGGACTCCAAAAGTAACAGAAAAGAGGCAGAAAATAAGAAATAGACAAAGTTTGAAATGCCAATGGGATATAAACCAAGTTCAGTAAAATTTCGATGTAAATCGAACAAGTGAATTAAGATGCTAACAGTTGGATGTATTGTATCTAAGCAGGCAGTTTGAGTGGAGGATTGGTTTGCTCAACACTTATTTTCTAGATTGCAAAACAATCAATAGTTTCAACACCAATCTCTATTCATCTCTGCAATTCTGATTTCGAGTCTCTTGTTTTATTTGCTATACTTGCAATCATGTAATCTTAGTTTTGTTTTTATAACCCCTTGAACTCTGCACCTTGAAACCTTGACAGGGGTCTTTGAATGGTATACAGCTAAAAATCAATTGTTCAATTTCAATAGAAGTAAACATAATTTATAGCAATATTGGTGGATTGGTGTCATCACAAGGAGAAAGTACTACTGGTGGATGTGGGTAAATGGTACAATGGAAAAATGCACGGTGCTTTTTAAAAATAACAGTAACCTTCTAGAAGAATACAAGTGGTGGTGTTTTCTGAAATTGCCTCGCTTTCATATAACAGAGAGTGCTAAATGTTTCAGCAACTTGTATATTTGCAAAAAATTCCATTCATATTGATGTTTTGAATACCATACTATTTCTGAAGTATTGTTTTGGAATGGCTTTTGAACTGGATATAATTGAATACAAAATATATTTTCTACTGCTGTTGCAGGAAACTGTTCATTTTGGGCTAGAAGGTTTTGAATTGTAGGAACCACCAATATTCAAAATATATTGTGGAGTGGAGAACAGGAGAAGAATTCTTACTATATTGAAAATCATATCATGTAGCAATTGACCTGATTCTTGAGGATAGCATTAGGGTGGCTGTTTATGGAGGTATTGCTGGCCTATTTGTGCAGTATTACATACTATACTGATAATTTCAAAGAATTAACTCCAGCTTGTTCTATTTAAGTTATATCTTATTATATTAAAGTTGATAGTAACAAGTTCAGTTTCTGCTAACATCTTAAACTGAATTCTAGTATAGTATAAGCCAGTTATTTAATTAATATCGACTGCCCAATAAATAACTAAATCATTGATAACTTGTAAATATGAAGCAAGGTTGATAACAAAGATTTCATTTCCAGTGTGATATCAGTTTGTTGGGTTGTCAAATATATTAAACAGCAAATATTGGTCGATTTCCATCATCCAAACAATTTGGTTTCCATATGTAGATATTGCAACTAATAAATTACATTACATAAAATGAATATTTATAATATTAGCCATAATATATTGTTTAGGCTGTGGCATAAATAGATCTGACTGATGATTTAGCTGTCTGTAAGCTGGTAAGTGATAGGGCACAAGGCATACTGATCTCCTGTACTATATATCTGAAGTCTTTCTCCTGCTATCTCTCTTTATACTTAGAGTTTTATTCTGCATACATAGTTCTCTCCTCATTATTGTAACAGGTTATGAACCCAGTGGCCACAATTCTATCATTAGGAAACTCAACTCTATTGTTATATGGGAATCTCACAATATCATTGAAACCTAACCCTTTGCTTCTCCTCCACCATAATGTATCATCTGCTCTCCACCATTTTGTGCCAAAGGCTGCCAGTACCAACCATCCCTCCTGCGCAATGAAGATGGAGATGGTTCACATGAAGGACAACCTTTGGCCAATTGTTTGTGAAGATGTCCAGCAAATACCCGATCCGGAAGCACCAACACTGGCAGTTGAAAATGCACCTGTACTACGAGTCCAGCAAATCATATCAAAGCTGTTGCAGCCCTAAAGTGGAATGGCAATGCATATAAAGCAACAACCAATAAATTTCATTGTTTAGATATGTGAGCAAAACCATATATAAACAATATCTGAAATCCAGTCTACCTGTGAACGAAGCTACAGCAAATCTATAAGTAAACAGGACTCACTTCTCATTTCTACCATCAACAGTAGTTCTTGGCATTGCGGCTTGCTGACTCTCTGCTATTGGAATGCAATGAAAACAATACAATTACTCTTTACCTTGATGTCTATTGATCTCCATACCAACAACTACACAGTGCTGCAGCTGCAATCAATAATGAAATTGATACCCTACTTTTACTTGGCGGTCTTGGAGATACATACAAATGCATTGTTGTAGTGACTACTTCATCATCGCTTCAGAATGGCAATGATAATTAAATCGATGAGGAGCACCATGTCAACCAGCTCTGGAATGAAGATTGCGGCCAGAACAGTAGAAACCAACCGAAAGCACTTGGTGATTCCGGTATAGAATCGGCCCACTACTTCAACTGCAACAGCAAGCATTCAAAACCTCAGTCTCAGTGGCCCAAATCCCAGTCTCAAAACCTACACTTTGTGTGTAATCACTTCAACCAGAATGGCCATAGGCAGGATGACTACTGGGTATTATACCAGGAAACCAGGCCTAATTGATGCAGTGGCGCAGGGAAAGGCCAAAATAGAGGTACTTTTTTTCTTGCACATGGTATCGCCATAGGTGACCATGATTTTCTCTAAATCGGCCTGACTGTGCTATATTGTAGGGCCCTTCATTTGCCTGACTGTGCTGTATTTCAGGCTTATTCTCTCATTTGCCTGACTGTGGTGCATTTTGGAGCTATTTATTTGAATTTGCCTAAATGTTGTATGTTTCAGGGCTATTCTCTCATTGCCCGTCTATACATTATGGTGGGGCAATTCAATTGCTGGCCTTGTCTGGGTTGCGGAGCCAAATTTCCATTCACCTGACTGTACTGTATTACAGGGTATATCTATTTCTCATTCTACTACTATCTCTTTGTTCCAGTTTTCAAGGATGGTTCAGGTTTTGGGGAGTTTCTTGCATCACGGCTTTCATTAGCAGGCCATATGGGTTTTTGGTCCACTGTATTTCTTATTAAGCTTTTTTGGTTCTGATGTTCTTGCTGCTTTGGTTTTATCAAGCACAGCAGGAGGGGACAGTATTGCACAAGTAGATTTGACCGATAATATAGTTGACTGTAAGCCGGCTGATGGTGGGGCATAAGGTACACTAATTTCCTGTACTATATTTCTGGAGTCTTTCTCCTTCTTTCTCTCTTTACCCTTAGTATCTTAATCTATACACATGGTTTTCTTCTCATTATTGCAAATACTGTTTGCAACAAACCGAATTGATTCATAATGTATCGAACCAAGCCGGCTTTCGATTTGAGTTTGATTTTATATTTGCAAATTTCCACTGGTTAATCACTCACAGGTTTGTGAACCAATAAATTTTGAAAGAAAAGATATAAACGAGTTCTTGTCCAATCAGTTTGAATTTTTGTTATCTTGTAGTGCTTGAAGTCACCTACCCGATAAATTGAATCCAGTTGATCAAACCAGAACTCGCGTTCTGATTTTTGTTCAAAATTTGGGGTCAAATTTGGTAGGGTGTGATCAAAAATCTTGGCAAGGATTCAGTTTGAACAAATCAAACTGATTTGTCAATTGTCACAAATCTCTAGGGTTCATTGCCAACACTAAATGCAATATTGGCAATTGAATCATGGTAAAGCTTCTGTAAATAGTATAGAAATAAGATAAGTTTTTATTTTTATTATTAATATTGAAAACTATACTTGGTACAATTAATGTAGTAGATATTTCAGTGACTGCAATATTTGGATTCTGACTGATATAGGTATATAGAAAGCATTTGATATGGGGGTTATTTTGATCATATGGATAATTTTCCTATTGGGTTTCCTCAAGTTTTCAGCTAGTATCGAAAGCCCAAATTGTGAATATACAGTAATAAATTCATTGTTTGGAATCAATCAAGGATCTGGAAATGAAAACATGTTGACCAATTCAACTACAAAGTTATGATATCTATTGATGATGAAGCAGAAATAGTTATAGATATATTGTATAATTTGAATTTTGGTTAACAAATATAAAGGTTGTTTAAATATAGATAGGGGCTGAATGGTTTATTGTAAACTTGGCTCATATTTTACTATAGATTAGTAGTATCAATTTCTGAATACTTGAAATCATTAGCTTGGTAATTACTCTTGCAGTAAATACATTAGAGAACATCATAGTGATATCATGTGCAATTGGTGGAATATGGTCTGCATGAATAGAAAATTGTGGTATAAAGTTCTGACTATATATTGTATATTGCAGGTCCTGGATGCATATTAATCAATTGGTCAAAATGTTATCTATCAAGCAATATTAGCTTCACTTTATATTCAATAAGAACTACAATAAGTATTATTATTAGTTCTTTATATAATTGGATCTCTGGATTTGTAAAGAATACTAGTATGGGAAAAACTGGATATAAGTATAGTTTATTAAAATATAGTGTTTCAAAATTTTAAATTGTTATTCCAGGGAAGGTCTTTCGATATATATGTGAATACAATTGTTGTTCAGACTATGGATTTAAAAGAAGTCCATTCTGGAACTAACAGCATTAGTAAATACGGTGGTGCCAGTAGTATATCTTTCTACAAGGCTTGAATATGAACAAGGTATTGAACTTATTGTGCGAGGATAATAATAGAATTATTGGCAATTTCATGTTTTATTTGAATTGAGGCCAAGTAAACTCCCAGTTTTAGATTCTGAATGATAAAACATTTACTGATTTTGATAAAATCCTTGTAAAGTAGTTGATTAATGGCTTTGAAATACTGATGAATTCTTTCTTGATCTTTATTATATTCCATGAGTTCTTCATGCATCAATTCCGATAAGTTCACTGTTGATAATGTGTCCACGTCCTCTATGGTTTGAATCAGAATGGTGATACTCCTCACTACAACATGGGATCATACTCCTGAAGTCATCCTGGCAATCTTGAAATGGTAATTGGTGTAGGTATTCATTGATCCTCCAGCTGAAAGTTTGTGCTATTTCAAGGCACTCATCACAGATGTGCCTCCAGGTATGATTTTTACAGTATATTCAGCAGTTGTTGCTACAGGGAGTTTCATACCAGATACAAATGTTGGGATTGCAATACATCAATAACTAATGGCAAACGGCTTCATGTCAAGTATCTAAAAGTAGTATTTGTTGTCACTTGAGTGACAGTAGTTCCAGTATTTGCAGGTACAATATGGGTCATTAGAGATACTATCATGCCCGCAGGTATAGTACTTTCCATGAAAGTTGCTTTTCAGACACAAACCAAGGCTTGTAGATTCTTTGAGGATTAGGGTGTAAATGGGTGTAGATGAAGACAGTGGTTTTGAAGGTTGCAAAGTAAGTACCGGTATATATTCAATGATTTCGATGGATAATCGCGGCCATGTTTGAGCTGTCTGGCTCATTTATATCTTTACCAATCACAATTCTGGCCAAAAATATCTGGATTTGTGGGTCTTCAAAATGACCACAGAAAAGATACACAGAGGTGTCTCCAATAAGAGTGGATAACTAATCTGTTTTTGAAATCGCTTGCTGATATGAAAACTTTGCAGGATGTATTGCAGGTGCGATGACAGTAGTAGCAGCCTGAATAATCAGGGTATAGGCATGTGAAACCGAAAATATAACCAGTGGAATCAATTTTAGACTAATTCTTCTGTCAAGGGTTCAGGGCTTCGGTATCAAGGTTTTAGGGCTCAGGGTTCTAGGGGTATAAAAACGCAATACTGGAAGATTGAAGAATCGAAACTAGCCTGTAGCTAAAAAAGAATGATGTCTGTACACACAATACTTGATCCAGAATAACCAAGTGTTGAAGAAGTGAAAGCCCAATTTAATTGATTGTTTTATAGATGAAAGATTCAGTGAAGAAGAAAACTTATCCTCCGCCAAATACCTGGTTTATAAACAGTAACATTGTCCATGATCTATTCATTCCATTATACTTTCGAACTCATAGTTTCTTTGTAAACTGCTTTCATATGATTCCTATATATCGCGTGAAATCTCATTTCAAACCTGATTTTCTCTCTTATTATGCTTTAGCCTCCATTTGAAACCTGGTTTCATTTCTGTTGTCCTTTGACGAGCGATCGAAACCTGGTATCATCCTTGTTGTGTTTTAGATTCTGTAGGAACTTTAATCTTATTCTTGTTGTGTAACATCTATTGTATTATTCACCAATTCTCACTGCACCATCGATCGTTACTCATCAACACCATGACAGTATTGGCAATAAACCAGATTGTTTGGTAACAGATCCAACTGAACAGGGATGAGATTTGAATTTGATCTGAAATTAGTAAATTTCCTGTGGTTCACCACTATTCCATTTATGAGGCATTCAATTTCAAATGAATAGTGGTATGTAAGTTTTTCTCTGATTGTGTCCGATTTTTGTTTATCTTGTAGTGTTTAAAGTCACCCACAGATAGAATAAAACTTTGAGCTGATCAGACAAGATTTTATATACTTATTTGCATTCAAAATTTGGGGGCAAATTTGGTAGAGTGTAAGTGAAAATCAAGGCAAGGATTTGGTTGGCTCGAACCGAACCAGTTTGTGAATTTTTTACAAATCCCTTGAATTCATTGCCATCACTCCGTGGTACCCTGCTGCCATATTACAGACAGAAAGAATCCAGGACCAATGTTTATGTGAAAGGTATTCAGAATTCACAGCATATCAGATACTATAGAATATGATCTCAGACTTCTGTGCACTTCAGAAATCTGGATACACATATGTGAACTCCGAAGAATAGAAGGAAATATCTGTACAGCTTTTCATCCTGAAATGGAAGGCCAAACCAAATAAATCAACCCAGATATTAAATAGAACCTCAGAGTGTTTGTTAACTATCAACACATCGACTGGGTACAATACCTTCCAATAGCCGAATTCACATCAAGCCACTGCGCTTCTGAATCAATTAACTGATCACTGTTTTTCAGCACTCCTGGATATCATTCTGTGTTGACCTTTGGCCGACATCCAGTCCACAAGAATATTGTAATTTGAGATATCAATGCAGTACAGACAGCTGAGGTAATACAGGATGTATTCAATTAAATGAAGACCGAAATAATGTGGACACAGGCCATTCATTTAGGGCATATGGACAAGAACCATATCAAGGAATAAGACTTCAACGCAGGAGATTTCATATAAATAGGCACCAGAAATAGTGCAACTCAAAGATCCGGCAAGAAGCAGGACATCAAACACATAGGCCCCAACCAAATCTTTAAATTTCTCAGCTCCTGGGCCTACAGATTGCAACTTTGAAATAACATCTATATCTACTCAGTTCAACCAATATCCAAATCATCAGAGGCAGCAGATTACTTAATTCCAGGGCAAGCAATCAAATAAACAACTACCAGCAATTGTGAAAGGAACAGAGGATCATGAGGTCAAGAGAATTGAGGATTCAAGATTTTTCTGATGATGACTTCCATATCTGGTCAAATGGAATGAATAAAACGAATAGAGGTGGGAGCCTGCAATGACCATTGATGGATATCAAGTAATTGAAATATTTGAAATGGAACAACCTGTCAAGCATGGAGCAGTATAGTTGTAGGAACTCCTATATGGAACGGGGAGCTACTGCCATGGTTACATAGAGTGGGGATCAGTGACTGACCTAGGATCGATTCAGGGTAGTTATATTTGTTTGCAACAAAACAGCTTTATGCATTGTGAGGATAACCAAAAGGTTTTCAAGTGGAGAAACAGATTTTAATTCAATAGAAACAGGTTATGAATAATTCCTGACAATAATAAAAGAATACTAATGGCAAAGAATTGAATACGCTCAGACTACTAACAGGACGTATAGAGAGTTAGGTGAAGTTTGAATATGTATTGAACAAGTGAGATAAGATGATAACAGTCACGGTTGTGTCGAGTGAGGATCGAAGATGGAGTATGGATCGATGATTGATATTGGGGAATACAAGGGGAAACAGGTTTTGATGGAAGAAATCAGGTTTTGTAAAAAGGAATCAGGTTGTAATGGAAGGAATCAGGTTTTGTAAGAAGGAATCAGGTTTTGTGAGAAGGAATCAGGTTTTGATAGTTGCATTGTAAATATGGCATTATGGTTATGGCGTGAGATACGGTTTGAAAGGGTTGCGTATATAGTTGGATGATGTTGGGATGTATTTTGGAACGAGTGAGTAAAGGTGACAACAGTCATGTTAGCTGTATATAAGGACAATGGATTCACTGAGGATAGGTTTGTTCTTCACTCATTCTCCAGTATACAAAACAATCAATAAGCTTTGGCACCAACCTCTGTTCACTTTGGTGATTCCGAGATTTGAGTCTCAAATTTGTAACACTGTATCCACGATAACTGCACCTTTGTTCGGTTTTCATAACCCCTAGAGCTCTGAGCCTTGAACCCTTGACAATAATTGTTATGTTTGTTCTATATAAGAAGCCAGTTTCAGTAGAAGATTGATTTGCTCTTTGCTTGTTCTCTATTCTATAATACCATCCATAGCTTTGGCACCAACCTCTGTTCACTTCTGTAATTTTGGATTTTGAGTCCCTTGTCATATTTGCAATACTTCCAATTCACAATCTTAGTTTGGTTTATATAACCCCTAGAACTCCAAACACTGAAACCTTGACAGTGATATATTCTCTGCATTTATTCATGAATACAGCTTGACGAGTTGGATAAATGGAATACCAATGATTATGGACTCTTAGAATAATATCTGGAATCCAAATTTAATTAGGTATTGTTATGCCCATATATATAAATAAGTAGAATTGGAGTGTAATGAAATTGGAAGAAGCTTGAAACAGCTCACCAGGTATAAGAAAAAGAAATTGATGTAGATGAAATAGATATAAAAAAGATAATAATTACTTTGATAATTTTCTTGAATAATATTTGTGGTAATATTTGTACCCTGTTGGTACTATGATAGTGTGCAGTGAATAGTGGTGACAGCAATTGCTAATATTTATAGTGAAACTGGATCAAAGCATTCAGCTGAATGTGGAAGCTGTTCAAATCCATACACAATAAAGAAGAAAAAAATGGTATATATACTTTCAAAATCTCAAACCTGGTAAATCAGGCTGTGTTATTACTGACAATTTTCATCATGTATGAGTTTTTCTCTAGCAGATATTCAACTTTATATTTTGAATTTAGTTGCAAGTGAATATCAAGGTCCGATCTTCTGTCAATGGTATTCCAAGTAACCATATCTAGTTACCCACACAAGCAACTGAATTTTCTATACCGCTATATTGGTTGATACAAATCACCATATTTCATTCAGTAGGCAAAACTTACTGCCTCATGAGTTTCAAATTTGATTTCTGTAGACAGGCTATCAGTCTGCTAACATAGCCATGAACTGCATTCCAATGCACTGGCAACCTGCCTCTAACAAATTTGAGCCACAATTGATAGCTTCCAGCTCTCTGCAATAAGCTCATATTGTGCTTTCTTTATTAGTGGCTATGGGTTATTGACAAAGACAAAAGTTGCAAGTAAGTCTGTCACCACCTCAAATATTTTCTTGATATCTTTTGGAATACTTTTGTCTTTTATTCTTATTGTGGCAACACCGGGCACTAATTCTGTTGTAGTACCAAGCTGTAGAGACACCTGCAGATTTGAATTAGACTTGGTACGCTATATCAGAGGTTTGGGTACAGAAGATATTGTGCAAGTTTTTGGTTGGAAGAAAACTTTAATTTTAACTTGGCTCCTCTCTATCAGTGCTGGAACAAGTGTGTTATATCATATACTCTTGCTTTGGCAGACTGTTGGCTTAGACTTACACAGTACATTATCATTTTCACAGTCAGAAGAAACGAAGGGTATTAGTTGAGGGTTGAAAAATTTGTTGACATGCTTATTATTTGTGGAATAATCTTCCTGCATACAATTTCAAAACTATAACAATAATCATCTTCTAATTGAATATTGAATTAAATTGGAGTAAAAAAAAAAAAAATTTCTTCAAACTGTTCTATGCTCTCCTTTATCTGCTTTGCCCTGGTATCTGTCCATTTGAGGTACACCTTCTGATTGTTTTGCGAATAATGGCTCAGAATAGTAGATGTAGAGTATTCTATTTAACAAACAAATCACAAGAAGTAATATAGAAAGCAGGCAGTGGAAAGTGGAAAAAACAATGAATAACTAGATGGTATGGATCAACTCATATTGAACTGGAAACTTGATTGATATTTACACAACTGGATACAACTGGAACTACTGCCAAGTATACCACAAGGACATAATTCATGGGTAATTTAAACTGACAGTTAGAGACTGCAATATCAAAAAATACTTTGTTGCAGACAGCAAAAGAGGCCAGAATGAAGCATCACTTATGGCGATACCAACTACCAGGTACACTGGCAGGAGACCAGTTGGCATATACCAGGAGTATACACACATATCTTCTTGCACCTGACAGACAGTGGAAAAGGCTAGGATAATGTTGGACAGGCGACTGCATACCAAAGTCCAGGCATGCCAGCAGGAGAGTGGATTGCAAGCAGCCTATCCAGACCATAAGTATATGCAAATGCCCTCATACCAGACATACGGTTCAGGAGGATAGGGTAATGCATGATCCACAACATTATTCCAACTTGCCTATGGTGAAGCATAATATTCAACCAGATACCAACTTCCAGTTGTACCAGCTGGCGAGCGATTTCTGAGCAACCTGCACAGACCATAAGCACATACAAATGCTCATAACAGACAAACTGTTATGGTAGCCACAGTATACAAAGCCTTGCAACTGTATATCAAATTCCAGGCATGCTGGCCAGAAAGCAGTTTGCAAGCAAACTGTACAAACCATAAGTACATACAAATCTCCCCCCTATCTTGCAGACTGCTGAGGAGGCTACAGTGAAGTATAACTTATAACTGTATAACAACTTCCAGGTATACCAGCAGGCCAGTGGGTTGCAACCAAATTGCACAACCTATTAGCACATTTACATGCCTTATTGCTAGACATACAAGTTTTGGAATACTATCAACAGACAGTTAGTGTATATACACTATAGCATTTTGAAAAGATATTCAGGAAAAGTATTTATATTACAACATGCACACAAAGGCTGTCTTAAGACATTGAATAAATATATTTCCTGTAAAAGTAGCAATAAAAGTGGATCAAGTATATGCAATTATTGAATATTGGAGGATATGCCAGGAAAGTCATTGGTGATATCTGGTGTGGTTGCCCAATAGAGTGAGTGGATGTACCACTGTGAGTCATAGTCAATAAACATGAGGATCTAGGAGTAAATTTCTCTAAGTAGTAGCTGTTATCGTTTGAATGTTATTCTATATAATGAGTTTGAGCAAATAATCGTGGCTCAGTTGACATAGATATAGAAGATTGATGCAGAATAGAATGATTCATCAGAAAGGCTCACAATTTTCTTGAGTATGGTATGCCATTGTAGTCTTTGTGGTTGGTAATACGTCAAAATAATATCTGAGTTGCATTTGGTACCTACCTTGGCTGCCAACACTCCTAACCCATCCAATACAATAGTGCCCTGACCTAGGTGAGTGTTATTGGCTTAGGACTTACAATTGCAGTCCCAGTTGCTATGGCAACTCATAATATAGCAATGCCAATCAACGACAGGCTGATGGCAATTGCCAATTCATATGAAGCTGGTATTTATATTTTGCATTTGGTTGTATTTTAACTACATCATTTACCATCAAATTGGCTCAATTGACTGTGCAACTTCATATGTATCTCTATTCACACTCTGTCATCATTGCTATTTCTCATCTCTATGTCATATACTGTACAACGATGTTGTTATTTTTGATTCATACAGTATTCACTCTAGCGAGAGTATGACAGAACGCTTATTACCTCTGCCTTTGGATGAGCAAATTAGATGGGACAGCTCACACCTACTGCCTTTCATCTCTGATACTGGACAATGTCAGTAATTGACATGGCAACTCTGTTTGTTGCTCAATATACATTGTACTTCACATCAGATACTTCTAATCAATGCCACATTTGATAAGTATCTACTTTTGTATTGTTGCCTCCAATTACAGTGGTATTCATCAGGATTGACATGGTCATGACAGCAGATTTGCATGATATATAGTTCAATTGTACTGTCTATACTTCACAACAATTTCAGGAGTTGCTATAACAATTTTCTACATTGTAATACTGTTTCTGCTTATAGCTATTTAAACTATCAGTCTCCTCTCCCCTGTCCTCTCACATCTCTGCCTTCTCTACATTCTTCTCTGCCTCATTGTGCTTCTTCATTTCCAACTGCTCCTTTATTTGATATTCTTCATCTGGAAGCTGCTCACCATCTTCATCTGAGTCATCTATTATTGAGTGTTAATGTGGCCAATTGCCATGATTGCCTTGAAATTGTATTGCTATTCAATGATATACAATATGAAAACCCTAGTCAAAAATTTGATTAAATTGATCAGCATTTTGGAATTGGTGGTAGTGTTAGCAACAGTTCCATTTTGGAACGACTTGCACCATAGTGGATCGAAGAAAGCCCAGAACCGGCCAGTTCAATTCCAGTTTTTACCAAATGGTTCCCTTGATTAAGTTCACAAATATTGATCAGTGCATTTTGACCTTGGTGGGTAAAATATGCAGCTTTGCATGGCGCATCTTTTGGCGGTCTTTGATTTTTGATATCTTCAAAACTCAGTAAGTGGCTTTCAAAATAGTTTGATTTTTCGCCCAAAACCATGCTTTTGCACAATCACTTGCCAAGTTTTGAAGATATCAAAAATCGGGGACCGTCAAGAGATACGCCACACAATGCTGCATATTGTACATACCAAGTTCAAAATTCCCTGATCAATATTGGTGGACTTGATTGGGCAGTTCATTTGAAAAGTCTTGATTTGGGATGTGGTCAGGCCATTGCCACCCACACTGATAAGAGCAATCAGTTCCAAAAATGGAACTGTTGCAAACACAAATTGGTTGTTTCCATTATGCTTGTCATCAAGGCAATAGTTCCCATTCTCCAGATCACTTTAAGTTTAGTAAAAGTCTTTTGCAATGGATATATCAAAAAGATATTTGAAAATTGACTCCATCTCTACAGTGCTGTCATCCTCAAGAAATCAGTTAATGGTTGCAAGGTCAGAAATAAGCACTGGTAGTGGAGAAGCCACTGGCTGAGTTGGTTTGCCAATAATTAGGTAGACAACTGATGTTTGATCCCAATCTTTACTCTATTACAATACTTTTTGGAAAAGCCATTTCAGCACTCTATATACTGGGCAGATAATGGTTAAATTGTCAGCCCAATGTACATAGTGGATGGAACTTCAACCTAAGAATGATATTTTCTTTGGAAAATAGAAGTTCCAAAAATAGCTTTATATATTGGTTAGGAGTTCTGCCTCCTGTTCTTCCATACAATTCTACAGACCACAGTGGTACAGTGGCTGAGAGCACCATGAGAGTTCGCATGACAGTTTCACAAATCAAATGGTACTTGCTCCAGGCCAGCATTCCACTTGTCCGAGTTTATTGAAAAAAATACTAATTAATGAAATATGGTATCTTTTCAACATGGAATGCCAAAGCAACATCCTGAATTGTTTTATGTATTTGCATAATTGATACAGAGAAAACATACTGATATTATACATAATTTGACTTCTCCAAATCCTGAACTATCCAATTGAATCTGGCAATCTTCAGGAAATACCAAACAATGATAGGTTTGTTAGTGTCACAGGGACAGCTTTGAAGATTGTAAAGTGATCTGACGATGGACCTGGTATTGCCAATTGTGGATGATTAAACAGAGTTGAAGTACAATTATATCTATTTGTAGAATCAAATAAGCTATGCAGAAATTTGTTGAAGTCACATATATTATGGTGGCCTTCTTCTCATGTGGATACCACAAAGCCTTGAAACTGTATTCCGCTTCTGTATTCTGCCATGAATGATTTACTTCCGAAACATCATTTTTCTCTATACTGGCTATTCTCTGAGTTGTAAAGAAAATGAACAAGTCTATTTCCTTATCAGTCAGGATGGGTTTCCCCTGCAAAAAATGATATTCAATAATTTCTGTTGAATATTTGAGTCTTGGCTGGTAGTAATTGTCAGTAATGGCAATTCCACAGCAAGAGATTGTGGGGACATCAGGATTTGGCATGATTGTTTTGTATGAGGATGATTGCAATATTATATATTTGTATGGCAATTTGCCAGATTCGTCAGCTCCCATGTATATTATACTGCAGACTATCATAATGATCGATGATAAATGGATTTGAGATAGTGGCACAGCTTTTTACCCTTGTTGGGTTGGTGCCACAAGTAATATATTAGATTTCTAGATAGTTGTTGAATCAAGAATAAAGTGGCCCCTATTATTGGCAGAAAGTATAATAGTTGCTGGGGAAGTTGCTGCAATATGTTTTGGGTTGTTCAAACCATTCAAGGGGTTGTTTCCTACTGTTGGATATTTGGAATGCCAACTATATCAGTAGAAAATGTAACTGCATTGGGTGCCTATGTATGTTCCCAATGCACCCAACACACCCAACGCAACTGGGTCCATCCATAGGTGGCAACCATCAGCACACTCCCTATCCACACACCTAGTTGTCACAATAATTTTCCATATTGGCTGCAGATTTGCACTCCACAGAATCATTACTTTTTCATCACAATGATTTAATATGTTTGGTTTGAATAATTTCTATTCATCTATATACACATTGCATCTTTCATATTTTTCCAGCACCTTGAATACCCAATCAATCATGTACATGAGACGAAGGACGAGCAGGTCTAGCAGCACAAGCAGTACTATTCCATTCGCTTGTGGGGCAACTTTAGAAGTCGTGCGACTAATGCCTTAAGTACCTCAGCTGGGTCAACCCAATACGACAAATTGAATAAATCTATTCGCGATCAATTCAGAGAAGAACTGCATGAGTATGAACTGATAAAGAATAGAAGAAACAAGAGCAGGAGGAGCAGTACTATTGATTCCGCCTGTAGGGCAACTGTTGGAGTTATGCAACCGATGACTGGTGTACCCAAGCAGGATTGACTCAATGTGACAAATCGAATGCTGCTATTCAGATATGATTCAGATATGCACTGCAAGTATCAGAACCAATCAAATACAGGAGAAGGAAGAGCAGGTAGAGCAGCAGGAGGTGTACACTTTCGCTTGTGGGGCAACTGTGGGAGTTGGGCAACTGATGCCTGGAGTACCCAAGCAGAATCATCCCGATACGATGAACCAAATGCCGCTATTCACAAATAATTTGAGTCGAAGTGCAATTGTCAGATTCAATCAAATACAGCAGAATGAAGAGGACCAGGAGGAGCAGGATTACCATTTCTTTTGGATTGTTGGGCAACTCTAGAAGTTGAATGACTGATGGTGGCTGTGTCAGGGACTTGAAGAATATCAAATCGAAAGCCACAGGATCATGCCAATTTGCTGCAACGTTATTGGTTGACTAATAGTAGAATATACAATCATATAAGTTGTACTGACAACTGGGTAAGTTGTTTTTTGAAAAGTTCTTTCCACTGCTCCCACTGTTGCAGGGGTTCTGCCCAACCCACCCAACACACCCAATGCACCCAACCCACCCTATACACAAGCTGCTTACGCAGGGATATATGGTACCTACGTAGGTGAAAACTTTCTCCTGATGTGGATTAGTGATCAGTAGTATATGAAACTGCCTTGTACTGTCTACTGATATTTTGACTTGTAGATTCAGCAGAGTCAATCTTCAACATTTGTGCAGTATTGGAATTGTATCCTGTCTCAACTTTGCAGGTGAATGGTCTGGTGGTTGTTTTATGAGAATGGGCTGCAGTTATTTCATATAGAAGTAAAGATATCAGCCAATATCAATAAACTTGAATGGTGCAACAATTTCAGATATCATTTGAACTATAATATAATATTTCGAGTGCAGTGGCATTACCGATGCTGTGTGATTTTCATTATATTGATTTTTCATGAATATTTACTACTGCAATAGTTAGTTAGACTACACAATTAATTGGCTGAATGATATGACAGATTTACAGTTGAATTGAGTTTGAGTAAGTGCTCTTTGAGTTTGAGTCAATAAGATTGTAATCCAGTACTATACTACCATAAAAAACACAATCTATCAGAATCTGAAATTGTTTAGCCAACTGTTCAAACCACCGAAACCTTCCCACTTTCATATCATTTATTGTTGAAAGAAACAATCTGTAATGCAAAAACACCAAATGATGTTATTTGAGGAAACCTAAACAATGGCCAAATGAGACAATAACTGTCACCATTGTGCTAAGTGA
Source organism: Trichophaea hybrida (assembly GCA_015178995.1). Lineage (NCBI taxonomy): Eukaryota > Fungi > Ascomycota > Pezizomycetes > Pezizales > Pyronemataceae > Trichophaea > Trichophaea hybrida. The sequence goes on from WHVE01000586.1 coordinate 56,053, forward strand.
CAATCAATGGTAGTGTAATGATTGGTCAGCAATACAGAAGATTATGCATGACGAGAATGAAATCTGGTTTCGTAGGGAGGATAATACAATGAAAATGGAATCAGGTCTCACACGGAGGCTTAAGTACAATGTGAATGAAATTACCTTTCGAACGGGAGCAAGCAGGTTTTACATCAAACGAATCATCTTTCACAGAAGGAATGGAAATCATACAAATGTGGTATTCAAAGATAGCAAGAGTTTAGATGTATTCTGGAATGAGTGGATAATGGACAAAATTGCTGTAAATAAGTCAGGTATTTGGCAGATGATATGTTTTTTTCTTCACTTATTCACTATTCTACTGCACAATTATATTCCTTTGCCTTCCACTTCATTCAAACTGGGTGAGTCTGAATCGAGTTTCTTGTATACAGTTCATGCTCTTTAGCTACAGGCTATTTCCAACTCTTTAAACCCTCTGGCTTTTTGGTTGGTATAAACTCTAGAACCCCAAGCCCTGAAACCTGGATATCAAAGGCCTGAGCCCTTGAAACAAGAACGAGTCTGACATCAACTCTACTGGGTATGTATTGAGTTTATATCCCACTCGCACATTAAAACAGTTATTATTTTTATCACAGACCCAGCAATACCAACTGCACCATATGTCAATCAGTAAGCAACTTCAAAAACTGATTGATTGTGCACAGCTTCTGCCAACACATTTGTGTTATTTGTCTTTGGACATTTCACTGACCTATTATCTATTCTGATAAATGAACAGAAGCACCTGTGACTGAATTTATATCTGTAATTGTTCAGATGGAGATCTAGCCTTACAACAGTTTTGATTGTAATTACCAAAATGCTACAATCCACTGCGCCTGCCAAACACCATACAAGTGGCTGGTTGGTTAAATTTGCAATTGTTGAGCAGAAGAGTTTGATATCTTTTTGGACTGTATCAAAGAATGTGATTGTATTGTTCATTCACTTTGAATTCGCGGTCTCGAAACGCTTTTGGCCACGTACCTTGTTTGATGCCTGTAGGCGTTGATGTATTGGAATCCCACCAGATAAATCTGGTGTAAAACTTACTGTTGGAACGACTGCTGGATATACTGGAAAAGCAATACCTGGAGGCATATCTATAACAAGTGCCTGGAAGGAGTGCAAACCATTGGCTGGAGTATCAACAAATACCTACATCAATCACCATTGGAAGATTGCCAAGATGGCATCAGGATTGGGATGCCAGTTTGTAGTAAAGGATATCACCTTTCAGATATATATCCAGGAGGACCTAGAAACAATGTTAACAGTGAAGTTACTGGAATTGACGAATGAAAGACTCATAGAATATGCGACCAATGCAAATGAAGCAACAAGGGTAATTTGAACAGCTGTGACCAGTCAGAAGGAGGCTGAGAATACGAACCCCAAAGCATATGCAAAGTCACCAGAACAAGAGAAAATCTGACTGAATCATGACATCACCCTAAACGAAAGTTGAATGGAAGTCACACCAGAATGTACACATGGAAACATACTGAACCGAATCACAGATCTCGAAGGTCAACTAGCCTCAAGAGCTCCAACAAACACCACAGAGCTTCGACAAGATCTGGAAAATGGACAGAAACAGCTGAGAGTTCAAGAAGAAGAGACAAAGAGATGTTGTGACCAAGTGGACAGGGTACTGGTGTTGGCAGAAAATCAAAATAATGGAGAAAGTCAGGGAAACAGTAATCACAACAGAAGCAATATATTCTGTTTTTCAGGAACCGATCAGAAAGCCTGGTCAGGGTAGAAAATCCAGTCATCCCTCACAATTGCTGGGAAACAAAGAAGATTCATCGACGAGGTAATCAAGATGAAAGATGCAGCCAACAGATCAAGAGGAGTAGCGCTGGTACAAATCTAATGATATGTTGATGCAGGCACAGCACACATCAAAATTACAGTCATACAAACCAGGTTAGGAATGCTGCAATCAGCCTCTGGCAATTAGGATCAACAAGTCGCAGCCCAAAGAGACCTATTGAAACTTCAGTATCATGATTGGGAATTCACCCTGTATTATCCAGAGTGCCAATGATCGGTGGCTGATATCAACTGGAATAGAAAAGTGCCAAGAAATGCAATCCAACAAGAACTGTCCAATGAACTGAAGGAATGGCTGCAATATTGCAACATCCTGGAAACTCTAATTGATACCATTATAGGTGCTCTAAGAACGATGCAAAAATTTTAGCCATGGCGAAAGAAAGTTAATCAGGATGATCATGCGGAGGGTCAACGAATGATACAATCATTAGTACATCTGACACACCATCACCAGTGACAGTCCCTGCAGGGACTGTGGCAGCATATCGTGGCCCTGCTTCAATAGATCTCTCTGCCATCGAAGGAAAGAAAATTACTCCAGAAGAAAAGAAAAAACACAGTGAGGAAGGACTTTGTATATACTGTGGAGATAGCAGGCATTTCACTGCATTTGGTTCAAATAAGTTCAAAGCAACCTCAGGCCGAGTAGAGATCTGTCCATTCTAAGAAGATAAAGGGAAGGTGCAGGAGCAGGAATTCGACTCAGGAAAAGTTTAAGCCAGTGGAATAAAAATGGCCATTGTACTGGATATTAATTTCCTTCGTCAACCAATGTTAGTCATAGTGTTGAAATTGTGCAATTTTCAATTCAGAGTGCAGAAATGAAAGAATTTTCAATGGAAAGCAAGCATCTTGGTATAAAATGTTTGCTGAAAGTTGGTGAAAAAATGATCTATACACATACTGTCATTGACTACAGAGCTACTGGGATAGTGATTGTGGATAAAGATTTTGTTTGCCATTATCAGTTAAAATAACAGCAGTTGAAAGAATCAAGACGATCAGAAGTCATGAATGAAAGCCTAATCAAATCAGGAACCGTTGTGACCATGGCTATGTTGAAAATAGAAATATGATCACACCAGGAAGAATTACCAGTGGCGTCACAAACCTACGATATTATCAAATCTGACTAGAATTGCCATGGTTACAGCTTAATGACATATCAGTTGAATTCCAAGCCCCAAGGATCGGCTTTAACAGCAGCTACTGTGAACAGCATTGCCAACACCACTCGAGTGTATATGTATGGGACAATTACATCAAAACAACAGCAACACATCTGGAAAGCCCCCAATTGGACATCTGTGCAATAGCTGCATCAGCTTTCATGAAAAGAACAAGTAGGGAAAACCTCAAGGTTTACGCTATTGCACTATTCAAAATTAACAAAGCCTTGGGAATACAGGATCTACAAGAAAAACCCCCAGAACATGTTATCCCCAAGAAGTACCATGCAATTTTACCCCTATTCAGTAAAGTGATTGCAGCTACATTAGCACCACACCGACCATATAATCATAAGATTGAGCTGCAAAAGAATTCAAACCACTGGTTGGACCCATTCAATGCCAGTCATGAGAGGAGTTAAAGGTCCTGAAGAACAGAATAGAGAAGAACATATCCAAGGAATGCATCTGAATGTCTTCATCACCCCGCGAAGCTTCAGTACTTTTAGCTCCAATTCAAAGGAGAAGTCCAAGACTCTATGTCAATTACCAAGGGTGAAATGATGAAATGATAAAAAACTGATACCCCCTGCCAATAATCCAAGAAACCTTGCTAAGGCTCTCCAAGACTAACAATTATACCAAGTTAGATGTGCATAACGTGGATGATATAATTGGAATCGAGGAAGCAAACGAATGGAAAATGGCCTTTAGGATTCACTATAGACTTATCAAATCTCTAGTTATGCCTTTCAGACTTATCAACAAACCAGTGGCATTCCAAGAGTTCCTCAATGATACATTACTACCATTCGTGGATATATTCTGCATGGCTTTTTTGGATAGTATTCTCATCTACAGTGACAACATGAAGGAGTATAAGGAACACTTCCGAGTCGTAATGACATCTCTCAAGGAAGCTGGACCCTATCTCAAGACAGAGAAATGCATGTTCCAAAACAAAGAAGTTGAACACCTTCAATTAATTGTTTGAGTAAACATAACAACAATTGGCCCAGAGAGATTTCAAGCAGTTGAGAATTGGGAGGCTCTGGAGAAAATTTCAGAAAGTCCAAGCCAACCTAGGTTTTGCCAATTTTTACTGACAGTTCATACGGAATTATGGCAAAGTAGTGCAACCACTAACAAAACTTACAAATAAGCTAGTATCATTCTGCTGGAAAACAGATCATAAATAGGATTTTGGACAACTGAAATTGATCTTTACAATGGCACCACTGCTAGCCTGATGTGATTATGAAAATGGCATAGTCCTTAAAACCAACTGCTCAAGATACTTACGCACACAAGTCTTCTCTCAATACAATGACGAAGAAGTGCCAGATCCAGTGGCCTTCTTCTCCAACAATGCTCACCCACCAAAGAAAATTAAAAAATCAACACTTACAAATCAGGTACAAAGTCAAGAGCCTGGCTCAATGGCAACCCAAATGCAAATAATCAACACATCCAATTCAGATTGTTACAAATCACAGGAATCTGAAATATATCATGATATCGCAAATGTGAAATTGCCGGCAGACCAGATGGTCCGAATTCCTGTGGAAATTTATATTCAAGATAGTTCACCAACCAGGAAAGCATAGTCAAAAACCTGATGCACTCACAAGAATGCCAAAAGACATTCCTCCAAATGGGGGGGCAGAAATAACCCAGCAAATTATATATAAAATAGAAAACCTCAACAAGAAAGTACATGAAGGGTTGATTGTGGCATTTGCAGAGACAGTCAACCTCAACCATGATGTCATAAGTCCCAAGGAATGATGGAATTCAGTAAAATAGTTGTGCCAGCAATGTCCATATGACAGTGATGAAGGGCAATATTCACATAACAATGAAATACTGGAGATGATTGAAATATAACAAGTACAACCAATGGATGTGGAAAAGTTCGAGGGGATCCAGGAGTGCCCTGATTCTCTGGTCACAGGACATCAAGGGCGAGCAAAGACCTATGACCTGCCAAACCGAAATCAATCATGCAGTCAGATGAGAAAGAAATGGGATGGCTACATACAAAATTGCTGTACCAGTCAACAAAGCAAATCCTTTCACGAAAAGATCCATGGACTTCTGCAACCACTAGCAAGACCGAATCAATATTGGAGGAATCTGAGCATCGATTTTATAGTTCGACTACTGGAAAGTCAAGGGTTCATCTCAATTTGGGAGATGGTTGACTACCTAACAAAAATACAATATCAAGTACCCTGTGTGTATATGGTAGATGGCAGAAAGATTGGAGAAATTGACATCAAAAAAGTGTTCAGATTACGTGAACTGCATGAAACAAAAGAGTCCAATCAAAGACTGCAGTTCACTTCAGAGTGTTAAAAACATGGTTGGGAAAGATTTCGAATTGAATGAAGATTGTCAACCATATTTCATTCTCAGACCAATAGTCAAACTGACAGAATCAATACAGTAATGAAACGGTATCTCTGAAACTTGGTTGATTATCAGCAGGCCGCTTGCGTCCTGTGGCTACTATTGGAACAATTTGCAGCGAAATATCATAGCTCACAGATGACCAATTACTCCGCGTTTTTTGGCAACTATGGCTTCCACCCATGAATGACCTTTGGCCCACACCCAATCAAGTATCCCAGTGACATTTACAAGGTAAATACCCAGCAGGTGGCCCACCAGATAGAGCAACTTTTCAGGAAACTCAGAGCAGAAATGAACAGGGCCCAAGCCATACAGTCCAAGCTGGCCAATTGATCCCAAAGAAACAGAATGGAGTTACAGATAGAAGACAAAGTCTGGATGGATACCAGCAATCTATTGACACCCTGACCCAGTAAGAAACTGGACAAGAAATATATTAAACTGTACATGATCACAAAGGTTATCAGTCGATTGGCCGACAGAATTGAACAACCAAGTCAACTACACATTGATGACATTCACCTGATATTTTGTTTGGTGAGTGCCACTCAAGACCCGCTCTCATATGCACTACAAGAACCACCATCACTGGTTAGTCTGGATGGGGAAGAGGAGTATACAGTTGAACAGATGGACAATTCCAGGCTGTTGTGAAGGCAGCTTGAGTATTTGTGAAAATGGAGCGAATATGATGAATATAGTTGGGAGCCTGCGACCAATGTCGATGGACTTAAAGCTATCAACAATCTTTATCCAAAACAATCTGGCAAGCCTAGGTCATAACCCTCATAGGTACTAGGCATGGAACAGGGGGAGCCATTGTTACAGTTTTGCTGGGTGAGAATCAATGGTGGAGTGATGATTGGTAAGTAATATAAAACATTATGCATGATGAAAATGAAATCAGGTTTCGAATGGAAGCAAGCAGGTTTCAAATGACAATAATGAAGTTTTATGCAAGCAGTAGAAATTGTGCAGAAGTGGTAAACAAAGATAACAGTAGTTCGGATGAATTATGGAATAAGTGGATTATGGATGAAATTGCTTTGGATAAGTCAGGCGTTCAATGGAGTATAAGTTTCTTTCTTCACTCATTCTGTAGTCTACACAACAATCAAATAGCTTTGGCTTCCACTTCTTTCACACTTAGTGATTTTGAATGGAGTTTTTTGGATACAGTCCTCCCTCTTCAGCTACAAGCTATTTCCAACCCTTTAAGCCCTCCAGCTTTTTGATAGTTATAACCCTTACAACCCTGAGCCCTTAAACCTTAATACCGAAGCCCTGAACCCTTGACATTAACCAAAAATACAATCAAAAACAAAACCAAAAACAAAAATACCCCATGCCAATTCCCAAAGTAGTCCTGCCAATGGATTCAATTTCCCTCTCCATTATCTCTATTTTCAGGCTCTTCATTGTCAGACTCCTGATATTGCTCCCACTTCTCTCCCCTTGCCTATACTTTCAAGCTGCTGCTGGACATCATCAATGTCATCAGCATTTGCAGGCACAGAAGTCAGTAGCTTGCCTGTAACTGCTGTAGATGGAGGATTCTCGGGCATACGTGTCAAGGGTTCAGAGCTTGCGCATCAAGGGCCCAAGGCTCAGGCCTCTGGGTTCTCGAGATTAAACAAACCAATGGCCAGAAAAGCTAAAGGATTGGGAACAGCCTCTAGCTATAGAGCAAGAAGGAAAGCCAGATGGCTAGAAAGATCAAAGATAGCCTGTATCTAAAGAAACATGGACTGTATACAAAAGACTTGATCCAGAATCACCAATGGTAAAAGAAGTGGAAGCCAAAGCTAGGTAATTATTTTTAGACGAGAGAAAAAGTAAAGAAGGAAACTCATCGTCTGCCAAACTCCTGGTTTATATACAGTAATTATGTCTATAATCTACTCATTCCAAAATACCTCCAAACTACTGCTTTCTTTGAACATCGCTTATCCACAATTTCTATGTGTCCAGTAAAATCCAGCTCGAATTCTGATGTTCATTCTCATTGTGCTTGAGTCTCCTTTTGAAACCTGATTTTATTCTAATCCTGCTTTACCCTTCATTAGAAACCTGATATTATCCTTGTCATCCTTTAGCCTGTGTATGAAACCTGATTTCATTTTTGTTGTACATTATCTTGGAGGTTATTCACCAATCATCACACCATTATTGAGTGTCACTCATTACAACTGCCACAATAGCTCACCCTTTCCAATGCCGAGTATTTACAAGGTTCACCCTCCATGCTTCCCCGGTCATTCTGTATAAAAATCATCGATAGCTTTAAGACAATCAAAGTTGGCTATAGGCTTCTAGCTGTGCTCTTTATAACCTCTCCATTTTATGGGATATTGCAATTGCATTCGAAAACATTTGGAATCATCTACCTCTTCGACTTTGTATTCCTGTTCTCCTTCAACTAACACCAGTGCTGGGGGTTCTTGCTATTGTAGTGCAACAGGGTCCTGAGCAGCCATTTCTAATCAGGATTTCAGTCAAAAATTGTTAATGTGTAGCTGGTTTGGTAATTTAATTTGATGAGCCCAGGGGCTGATGATCTTGGTAACTTTGTAGGGTCATATACATTTCTATTTGAGTTGCTTGCTTGGTCAGATTGTTGTTATATTGTGTGCATCCAGCCATACTTTATTGCCAACTTCCAATGGTATACTGATCCTTTGGAACTTGTTGGCCTGTTTTGATGGTACAGCTTGGGCTCTGTTTGTTTCAGCTCTGAGTTCACTAAAAAGTTGTTCTATCTGTTTGGCCATCCGCTGGGCATTTACTTTGCAAATATTGTTGGGATTCTTAATTAGGTGTTGGCCCATGGTCATTCACAAATGGAACCCATAGCGGCCGAAAAATACAGAACAGTGAATCATGTCGGAGGTATGATTGTTAGCTGTAAATTCTGCCAATTGTAGCTACCTTATCCAATAATCCTGCTGGTGATTAAAATTTTTTTGGAGATACTGCTCTATTACCACATTGACAGTCTCTGTTTGGCCATCAGTCAGGGGGTGAAATGCAGTTAATAGTAGTCATTCAATTCCCAGTCTCTTGAATGCATATTTCCAATATTTCTATACATATTGTGGTTTTCAATCCGATACTATTGTTTCAGACAGTCCATGTAATCTGAACACTGCTTTGATGTACATTTCGTCTAGCTTTCCACCATCCACCTGTCCTGTATTGGGTACAAGATGTTGCATTGTCGTTGGGTAGTCTACCACTATCCACATTGCATTAAATTCTTTGCTTTCTGGTAGACCAATCACAAAATCCAAGTTCAGATCACTCCATGGTTCTTCCGGTATCTCCAGTGGTCATCGAAGTCCATAGTTCTTTCCATGAGCTGCTTTACTTCATTGGCAGGTATGGCAATGTTTTACCTAGCGATACACATCCTTGCTCATCTGACTTCAGCAATGATTTTTTGCTTAGAAGGTATTTGGATTTTGCTCACCTTGGATATCATGCAACCGGGGAATCATGGTACTCCAGGATCCACTTGAGCTACTCCTGGTCTGTTGGTTGTACTTGTGGTATATTCAGTATCTGCAGTGATTGATCTTTATGTATACATAGCCCTTTGCTGTTGTTGTATGTACATTGCTGGCACATCTATTTCACCCAATTCCATTAGTCCTTGGGACATATAGAGTCATTATCGAGGTTGACTGTTTCCACAAATGCCACAATCAACCCTTGACATACCCTTTCATTAAGTTTTTCCAATATTTGCATGATTTGCTGGGTCTTTTCTGCCCCCCTCTTGAGAGGAATTTCTTCTGGATTCTTGTATGTGCATCAGGTTTTGCCCCTGCTTTCCTGGCTGGTAAACCATCTGGAATTCAAACTGCAGTAGGAATTCCAATTATCTGGTCTGCCTTAGATTTAACAGTTTTGATATCATGAAGTATTCCAGGTTCGTGTGATCTGTAAGAATCTTAATTGGATGTACTGAACCCCCAAATTCTGTTCCCCATTTTTGTAGGTGTTTGACTATCACATGAAATTCTTGAGTATAGATTTTTTAATGTACTTCAGTGGGTAAGTGTTTTTTGAAGAACATGGCCTCTGGATGTAGTATACCTAGATGGTCATATTGAGAGACAACTGCTGGCAATACATAACTTGAAGTATCGGTTTTGATGACTATATCAATTTTATGATTGAATTCGGCCACTACGAGCATTTTCGTAAAGGCTCTGTTCCATTCCCCAAAATATGTTTTCCAATCAGGTCCCCAGCAGAATTGTACTAGCTTTGTCATGACTTGTGTTAATGTTTGTACTACTTTGCTATAATTCCATATAAACTTCAGGTAGAAGTTGGCAAAACAAAAAAAGGCTTGGACATCTTTAAGTTTCTCAAGCACTTCCCAGTTTTCAACTACTCAAACTTTCTCCAGATCTATTTTGATTCCATTTACTCCGACAATTGACCCTAGGTACTTGACTTCTTCCTTTTGAAATTTGTATTTTGCTGTTTTGAGGTATAGGCTGGCTTCCATTAGTGAGGTCATAATGAGTGTTGGCAATGAACTGTAGCGATTCGTGAGAATCGATGAATCGGTTTGATTTGTGAAAACCAAATCCTTGCCAACGTTTTTGCTTTGATCCCACTAACTTCGACCACAAATTTTGAACAAAAATAAGTAATTGATTTGTTGTCTGATCAGCTCGATTTTCCTTTATTGGGAAGGTAACTTCAAGCAGTACAAGATGACAAAACATTCCAGCCGATCGGTCAAACACTCGTTTACTACTTTTGGTTCAAAATTCATTGGTAGGCAAATCAGTTTGTGACGAATCAGCAGAAATTTGTAAATCTCAGATGAAACTCGAATCAAATCCCAGCTCAGCGTGATTTCTCAAAAACTGATTCGGTTGGTTGCAAATGCTAGTCATGACTGATGTAATGTATTCCTTGTATGGTTTCATAATGTCACTGTAGATGAAAATGTCATCTCAAAATGCCATAAAAAATATTTCTAGAAAGGGTCATTAGGTGTCATTGATGAATTCTGGGAAGGATGCAGGTGCATTGGTAAGTCTGAACAGCATTACTATGAACTAGAAAAGCCCATAATGGGTCCTGAAAGCCATTTTCTACTTGTACCCTTCTGCAATTCTGAACATATTTTATGTATCACAGATATCTAGTTTGTCATTATCACAGTCTTTTGGGAGTTGTAGCAGGGTTTCTGGAATTAGTGGTCGGGTTTGCTGATATGATATTGTTCCTCCATTTAACTCTCGATAATCGATACAGAGTCTCAAGCTCCCCCTGGTTTTTGGATAAATAATACTGGGGCTCTGCAGGGTGACAATGACAACCTGATCAACCTCTTGCATAAGTTTTGTTCCATCCATTCCTGTGAAACTTGTGGCTCTTCTCAAAATAAGCTGTGAATAGATCTGGGGTAAACGTATATACTGAAAGATCAAAGAACTTGCTCGTTGTGCTTCAGAATATTCATGTCCAAATGGCGGCTATTGTGATCTCATTTTCAATGAGACTTGGCGGGAAGATATTTGAAAGGATATTATCGCTTAGTACTAAACAGGTAGTCAGTGAGCCGTTTGACGTGGAGCTCCACAAACCAGATGGTAGTATATGGTATTAATTGGTTGATTGGACAATATTGGTCCACGAATGCTAAAACCACTCGGTCAGCTGCAAATCATTGTGTAGCTGAATTCCCCCTTGAGGAATGGCTTAGCATTTGGTACATAGGATGTCTTGGATAGGTCCAAAAAAACACTCATCGCAGCGAAGAGCTTCTCCATTCAGAGAGCAATGATATTCTGTAGGTATATTTACTGCTGTGCTATTGCACATGTACAAAAATTATTCAATGTTCGAACATATCTAGCTGACCAATCAGGTTGTTTACTTCCAGCCAACATATGGACAACCAGTTGAGGGCATGGACAGAAATAGGTCAATATCAAAACCTCCAAATGATCCAAATCTCCATCAATTGCATGAAAAATAGCATGAGCATTAAAAGATTAAAAACATCATATAATTACAGTGTTCCCGCATTGAACTCAGGGAACCATTAATTCTGACTGGAAATACCAACTGACATGAAAGCAAGAACAGGGCAAAGAACAAAACTAAAAACATGACCAAAAACGCGACCAAAAACTCCATCTTATTCATTATGGCGACCACTGTTATTCAGACCAGTCAGAAATAGTTCCTAACATGTAATCCAATTGTTGAGACAAGCGACCTACTTTTTCTTTGGCAGAGAAATTGGTCCCAGCAACTGAGGATTTAAAATGTAGGGATTATTATTGAGCCAGGTAACCTCCAACTTATCAACATCAGTATTTGTCCAGTCAGCATAAAATCCCACAGCCCTTGCCCAAATACATTTCAGCATCCACTACTGGCATATGATATGCTTTGGGACGATGATCTCCATCTTTTTCAGGCTCGCCCAGCTTCATGGGGGCAATTGCAGCATTTCCTTAAATGCACTATCCTCAATATCTTTCTCTTCATCAATGTCAAACATGGGGATATCTGGACCCTCACGAAAAACTGCTGATTTGTCAAAAATGGGATGAGTGCCTGGGATTGGTGAATCAGGCCGTGCAGGATCTAATGGGTTGCGATGGTACACAACATATAGAAGTGCATCAGTCAAATGGCTCGCCGAAGTGATCCACCCACTCAATGCTTGGTTGTCATGGAGAATCACCACCTTGTCCTTCCTTGCAGCCTGCAAAACTCTGTCATCCTCTACCATAACTGCCCAGATGGCCTGAATAGTTTTTGTCAAATCGGGGTTCAAAGATACCAGTGACTGCATCAGCTCAATCAAGGAGGTTGATGAACAAAAGGAATTCATTGTAACGACAAGGGAATTGTCGTCCCACGGCCACTTATTGACGAAACCCAGACCTTCTTGCTTCTCAGCCATCGGGGGGGAAACACATGCAACTGTAATTGCAATCGGTGAAGAACTTCCTGGTGCTGAAACAATCTTTGCAGCTGGTCGGCACTTTTGCTTGGTTGGTGAGTCAGATTCATTGTCATCATCAGCTGACTGCAGGTTAGAAAGATCACCAAGAGAGATGAGATTTCATACAATGTTCAGTGGCCTGTGTCTTTGACTTTGTAGAGGATTCAGAGAGGCCTACCACTTGGGTCGATTGGAGAGCCTCCTGGGTGTAATAGTCTAGGGTAGCAATGAATTGTACGACATTGTCAGTGTGCACGCTATTCTCATAACGCTGGAATTTCACTGTGCACCGAGTCAATTGGTCGATTGTCTGCACGATATATTTGAGGAAGTTCGTCCAATTTTTCTCTCCCATACCTTTCTTACAATCGATTCCTCTTGCAAGGTCATAGGCTCTGATTTGGGGCCTAACTGTATTATCTCTCTGCCCAGCACTGGCACCGGTTACTCTAACAGCAAGCATCTCCGCAATCCACACAGCATTGTTTATCCCCCTAGCATGGGCTCAATGATAAATGTCCTTGGGAGCCATTTTGCGAATGCGGAACTTAGCTCTTGGAAAGAGCAACTAATGCGTGGAAGATACTTACAAAGTTGTGGGATATCAATTTGATCGTCAACTCAGACGAGAGATTCCAGTGCTCATGCAGGGAAGTTATGGATAAAGGACATGATCAGAAGTATCGGTAAATGTTGAAATGAAGAGCAGGAAGAAACAACTGGAGAATATGCTGTCATTTCGGAGGAGAGATGAGAGATATATATGTTTGGCCGCCTCATACCCATCAGGTGTCTTCTTGAATGGCTCTAGAATTATGATGTCTTACTTCTAGTTAAATGGCATCATGGATTATGGGTATTCAAATGTGAGTTTGGTAAAGAGTGAGTTATTTGTCACAATGCTCAAGATGCTTGTATGATCAGGTTCACAGTGCTTGGGTAACTTGCCCTTGTATTCTAGAGCAATGATGTATCCTGCCTGAGGATAGAAGATGCTCCTCTACACTTGACTATATGGTGTATAAGTTACCATCGTGCTTTCTTTTGAAGCAAGAATCACAAGAGATGGATATGAGGTATAAATCTATTTGCACAGACGAGCAGAATCTTGCTCTCTTATCCTCTTTCAACGGAATCAATCTGGTTAAGTAATATTGTCATCTAGGTATCGTCGGTTGTAGAGAGTTGATAGGTTCGTGAAGGTTTCTGCGATTGGACTTGTGAGGAAACGAAAGTAACCAAACCTGACATTGAAAATCACATGATGCAATCGATTGGTGTTACGTATGATGTTTTCGTTTGACCCAGTCGATTTTTCAACTAGAATCAGAATTGTTTTACTCAGTATCTGAAGCCTCTTTGAGATCATGAATTTGCAAATCACGTGCATGTTCTGTGGCGGAGCATACATGTATCTAAAGTCCTTCTTCACACATCTACGAAATGTTCATGCAGAAAGAATCAGAATGATTCTACAAAACACACTTCCAGAAGAGGGCTACATCTTTGAAGACGGATTCATTCCTAAACCAGAGCAAGATCAGCTTGAGATTAACATTGATAAGGATGAGGAGCATAATACTCCCAACACAGAATCCGCCTCAAGCGACGATGAAAACCTTCAACCGTTGACCCAAGCGGTGCTGCCATCCACTGCTCATTCAACAGAACTTCGATCTGAGTGGCTGAATGCTAAGCAACCCAAAAAGCCATTTGTCAGTCCATTTCTTCTACTAGATGAGGAATCTACAGGTTGGAACCCTTGCTCAAGTGAGAGGGAGTATCAATTCACCAAATTGGTAGTTAAGATCTGAATCACCAAGACTGCAGTTGATAGCCTTTTGAAACTTGATGCCATTGAACCTGTTACTTCTTCTCAGCTACTCTTCAAAAGAATCAGTGACATGACCTATGACTTCAGGATGCAAACATGGAAAACTGGGAAGGTGTTTTTCACGTGTTCAAATGCAGCAGGCTTTTATTTGTACACACAATACTTATATCGTGACCTGACAAATTGTATTGAGTTTCTCCTCTGGCAACCGGCTGATAAAGACCATATGACATATACACCGAAAAAGGAGTATAACACAGTGGGTGAATGAATCTACTCCAAATTCAATATGGGAGACTGGTGGTGGAATCAACAGGTGTGTACTTGATTCTGCTCTGTCTGATACGTAGCTTTTGTGTCCAAGCTGACGAAGCATTTGTAGAATTCAAATCCTGATGGCAGCCCTATTATTCCAATTTTTGGTAGCTCTGATCATACTCCACTCACGAGTCATTCGAGCAATAAGAAGGAATGGCCTGTCTACCTATGCTTAGAAAACATTCGGTCATCTGAATGATGCAAGCCAACAAAGAAGTCCTGTGTCATGATAGCATTTCTTCCAGTTCCAACTGAGGATTTATTTCAAGAACCTGGCAAACCCCAGGCATTGAACCCGCAACAGGACTATAATCGAGAGGTTCTATGAAGCATCTTCGAGCCAATATTTATCTGTCCAGACGAGGTATCTGAGCATGGCAGGCATATGTCATGCTCCGATGGAAATACACGATTGTGCTTTCCCGTCATATTCTCATAGACTGCCGACTATTGAGAGAATATCAACCTTCCCTCAATTCAATCCGGTCATTGTCACGTTTGTGAAGAACCAAAGGCTTCATCTTGTAGTGCAGCTTGTGCGCCTGCACCTCGGAGAAACATTGCGGACAACTTCCTTAAATTGATTACCGCAACCGACACAGATGTTGCTCGATGAACAAGTAATGCTGCCTGCGAATATTTGAACAATCGAGGTGTTCAGCAAACTGAAGGAGACTTCTGGGTACATAAGTAACTTGATGGGGTGAGGGTCCTAGTAGCAGACCTGCTTCAGACAATCTACCTCGGCATCTTCAAGCATCTGATGAATCAGGTAATTCCAGCTCTTGAATATCATAATCAGATGGACCGATTTATCCTGATTTGGCATCAAATGTCACCATATGTGGGATCTACACCAATTACAAAGCTATAGACTGCAGTTACACAATGGCAAGAAAAGGAGATCAGGATGTTTGATTGAACACTTCTGTCACTCTTTGTATCGAGTCTATTGGAACCAAGCTCCAAATCATGGCAACCATTCAGAGATGCCATACTTTGCATTGAAAGATTAATTTATTTCCATGTCATAACAAAGTACCACAATCACACTGACGCAACAATCGCATATAGGGAAGGTTATCTTGCCAATTTTCACCGCTCAAAGAAGTATTTGCTTGCTTTCACATGACAAAGTCTAAGAAAATGGATGTGGAGGCCTTAAGGAAACAACTATCGGATGATTTGAGATTGGGAAGAGAATTGGAACCAGGCTGGAAATCACAGTCGAGTGCAGCAAAGAGGTGGCATATGGAGCAAGACAGGCAAACGATCGAGTTCGAAGTTCAAGCAAATGTCAGTGAGGAATCTGATTCCAACTTCGTTAAAATGCATCTCCTAACTCACTTCTCCCATCATATTCGCCTGCTTGGCCACCTATCAAATATCAGCTCCAAACATCCGGAGCATGCCATGATGGACATAAAGGCTGCATACCTTATATCAAAAACAAACGAGGCGACCAAGCACATTCTGCATACAAAAACACGAAGAGACTTTTTTGTATTCCGAAACCTCACTTACCAAGCGCAGATACTTCTTCTGGGCAATAATACAGCTCCAAACAAATGGCCTGCAGTTCAAAAGCTGGAGGGCATTTGTACAGACGTCAAGACTCTTTCTGAGCTCGCTGCATGGTATGGATTTCCTACAGGGTGGCTTCAACCGCTCATTGCATGGAGGTTCAAACGCTTCAGCAATATCCCCATCTTTGTTGACAATAACGAAGCATTTGTTTCACCAGGCAAGGCGATCTACACTTGCTACACGGCTGCCGCTCTACCAGCTGAAAACTTCCAAGGAGATGACACAGATGTACACGTTGTACAATGCACAGGCACTCAACCGTTGTGGAAGTTCAGGTGGGCACGAAATGACTATGTACCTCTTCGGCCACATCAGTATGTGGAAGGAGGCTTTGAATACACTTAGGAAAGAATACCAGCACGTTTCAACTGTCAATTCTTCGCTCAGGAGAGCAAGTTCGCGGTCGTGACTCCTTTAGCACTTGTCACTACTTCCATACCAGGTCTGATCCATCAATCTACTGGCCTGTTGATGCGGCAGGAAAAACCTCAGGAAGATGATTCCACTCCACAAAGACCTAACTTCTGAGTTGAATCGCGTCACATCGTATCTCTCAGATTGATTGAACGAGCTGCTCATCTCATTCCATATGACATTGCTGACGATAACAATTAGTGGTGTCTGTATGACACAATATATTTCAACGCGTGCAACATGTTTCATGACTAGTTGATCGCTTGATGTGATGAGTGCAGCATATGCTCATGGGGCCAGATATAATTGGAGAAATCTTTGTTTATTATCCAACATCCAAAAGCAGATTAATATTTTACAATTTTATAATTGAACTATATGGTGCAATGCGTAATCTATTTGTTTGGACACAAATTAACTGTTATAAAACAGATCGTGTGAAATACAAATAATGTGGATATTGTGAAATCAAAATTTAAATATGAAGCAAGAACTCAATTGGGAAGTCCAACAATGTCAAAATGAGTTGACAAAGATTTATGGCAATGAAGAGATCACTCTGTGCACAGAGAGACTTCAGCAACGAAGCAACATAATTGCATGCCTCAGTGACATCAACTATCTTTCAGAATGGTCATTTGATGAATTATTGCACAAGCCAATTTCAGAAACCTCGAAAATCTGGCAGAAACCTTGGAAACCTCAGAATTTCAAAAGTCTGTTTGCTGATGTAGTACCAGCATTATGACTTCAAGTTAACAGGTTGAAGTAGTATTCTTATTGATTGCAGCACTGGGTTTGATTATGGCAAATTGAAGCTTCACTCTGAATATAGAAACTTATTGGAAGATCATGAACCAAAAGAATAGACTGTCCAATGTATATTAAACAAAACTTATTCTCCTTGCTTGGATAGTTGATATCTTGCCCTACTTGAAGAACTCAGAAATCTTCATTGCTTTTTTTTTAACATTCTATCAAATACTTCTACCTATACTTTTCCTTGGAACATCTATTTCAAATCATGTTCAAACAAATTATCATTCTTTTATAATTATTATAGACCTCTATCAGATCATTTTTGTATAGTTTTCATTGCCATCAGATTGTACTTTGACCATTGACATTCTTTGTGATACTAACTCTATAGCTTCCACCTATTGACCAGAAGTAGTATTTCAGTCTGCTAACTTACTGGCAATATGTATTCATTTGGTAGAAAGCAGAAATACATTTCAAAAGATTGTATCTTCTATCTTTGATATAGAGCAGCATTATGCTTTGGACAGGAATAATTTCTATCTTTGCTTTTGTCAGTGATGTTTTCCCTAGTTTTATTTGATAGAGAGTAGTATCGATATTCAAAATAGTATATATTCCAGCTTTGTTTGGCAGAAAGAAGCAGTAGTATTCTGGATAGTATATGTACCAGTATTATCAAATCCAAAAGTGATCTGCTGTGGAAAGGAGTATATCCTTTGCGTTAATCAGATAGAAAATAGTATTGCTGGTTTGTGAAGTACATTGTGAAGCTTTGTTGAATAGAGAGTAGCTTTGGTATAGAGATCAGTATATGTTGTGATTTAATTTGAAATAGAGATACTTTACTGTTTCGGGCAGTATACTTACAGACTTTGCCAAATAACCATCGCTTCACCATTGGCACCGCAATATTTTCTAGCTTAGTTCTGACTGCCAGGACAAGTATATGATGAAAATATCCTACATGGATATATTAAAGTAATCATGTGTGTTTCACCTCCAAGACTAGCATTTTGAATATTACTCTACCTTCTTTCCTCCAGAGTTTGTTCCAAAACAACCATATTTATTTAGTGTATTTTGATAAAATATGATTCAATAAGTAGATGGATATTACTTTTAACATCATTTTGGTCTATCAGTTTATACAAACAAGTTTATGCAAACAAGACAATTCACTTGTATTAAGTGAAAATAAAGTAGTAAGCACAATTCACCAATCATTTTGCTGGTATTTTTATGATTCATATTATTCAAAATTTTGATCCAAATGTTTGCCCTTAATACATTCTATATTATTCTATCAATTGTTAATTATTGTTATTCCTTGTACCTTGAAAATGAAAACAGTCTCTGTTGATTCAAGATGATATAACTTTTTTTATCTAATATCCAAAACGTTTATCTGGTGTGTTGCTAGCCATTATATATCATTGATAGAAAAATAGTGCCAGTTTAACTGCTGAATTCTAATGTTTTCCACAACTTAATGATATAATGGATATTATACCATCAATAAATATTAATCATTGAAGTTTTTAAAAACTTGTCAATACAATTCGCTTCTGTTAAATATATCATCAGGAAAATGCTCGCTGGGCTGGCACCCACCTTCCGGGATCCTCCTTGGGGCTTGGGAGGCTCCCAAACCCTCCTGTATCATTTTAAAATGCTCCGACGCGCTCCAGGCAGCTCCTGGTGCACCTGTAAACTTTCCACAATCACACAGGAGCATCTCACAGCATTTCCACCACTTCCTGGGAAGTCTACAAACTTGCTCCTTTGTGTACTCTGCTCTGCGTGCCTCCCTGATGCTCAGCAGCCCTCAATGCCAATTGGCATCATATGGGATTCTATTCATATATCATGCTGTCAATTCATCACTGTTACTTCAAGTATTGTAACGAGAGATTTGTATAAATAGACATCTCTAGATCTCATTATACTAACATATTGCCTATATACACCATCAGGATTTCCAACGCACCCCTGCGTGAGACTCCTCTCATTTGTTAGTATGAATGGCAGAGGTGGCCCCAAACATTTTGTCCATATGTGTTTTGTTTTAATATACATCCCAGTACGTATCCAAATCCACTTGATTATTTCAATCCATACCGAACCATTCCCTGTCGCTGCCCGGATCTCTGGACCCAAGTGGCATGGCCCATCAATTGTCTCCACAGCAATGACATATGGTGTTGATATCTTTACCACTCAGATGAATCCATCGACTTCTTGAGGGTGCCCTGAACGATGTTACAATCATGTACGGACAATAATGGCCAACTCCAGCAATGATGGTCTATCAACCCAGACTTAAAGGGATGAAAGGAAATGAGGGTGCGGCTGCAACAGCCAGCCGCCAGTCCTCGCAATCATTCCACTTACCAGTGAGGTCCTGGTTGGTGGTGAGATGATGCAGTATAGCATGAGAAATGTGGGCGGCACCTGCGGAGTCTATCATCCGTATTTTCGCCCACGTGAACTGATATCACCAGTGGTGGCTGCCTGTACGTCTCACCATCTGGAGTATCCTCAACACTGCAGTCGAGTAGGATCTGATTCATCTGCTGAGGATTATAAAATTCCGGCATGTAGAAAGCGACCTTATTGTAAGGTTGTAAGGTTACATCTTCCTTGAACATATTTCTGTAGGCCCAGATCACACTGACCACATCATCGCCCCACATCTCATGCAGATGCTACCTGACAAGTGATGGCAATGTCAGAATGTTGAAGATTGCAGCTACTTCAGCTAGTGATATCCGCTTGAAAGACCATGAACGTATAGGAATAGATGAAAGTTTAATCTGCCACAGCAGTTGTGTACTGGGTCGAATCAAAGGTTCAGATTCGCCGGCAAGGATTCTTTTCTGCCTGGCACACCTGGTCATTTGCAGTTTTCCTCGACCCATCATCATGTTAAAAACTACTGCACTTTTCTCAACATACCATCCGTACAAAACAACCCACAGAAGAGTGTGTTCCATGTAGACCATCGCGGTATAGCATTCATTGTGCTGAGGAAGCTGTGGTATGAAGTTAACCGCATTGGTGGCACAGTACACTTCTTTGATGTTCGTAATGTGCAAGAGCTCTGAGATCTCGGTTGAAAAATCATCAGGAGCTCCCATCCTGTGATGAATTCGCAGTAATGACAGAGGAGGTGGATTTTTGGTTTTCCGAAGTGATAGATTTGCAGCGTTAGCTCGTTCCGTAAATTTGAAACTTTCCTTGAGTCCCATTCCTGATCATACTGCAGGCACTTCTATATCATAGCAAGACAAAAAGGTACTTGAGCTGCATGGCTTGCACCGTAAACCTCTATCACCAGACACTGGGCAACCTCTTGTTGGCGCTCATCTGACCAATGTGTTGCTGCTTTCTCAGCTTCCAACAGGCACCGCTCAAACTCCCGCTTTGCAGTGGCATTGACCTTCAATGCACAGAACATGGCAGTCATGATGGTGTGACGATCTCGTTCAAGTGCTCAAGCAAACATATTTGTCAGTCGACAGCTAGCTTTGGTATGCAACTTCAGTTCCAGGTGGTCCTGAGATTTTTTGAACAACTGGCCAAACTGGGCATGCTGTTCTGTGGACACTCCGTAGAGTTCTGCTTCGAGTCGTACCATCGTTGTCGCCTGCTCCTCTGCATTCCAGGTAGTGGCGCGCAGCTGTTCTTCTTTCAGGTGCACCTCAAAAGTTCTCCACTGCCCAGTTGTGATATCAAAAATCTCCCTATGAAGCTCTCTCTGGATCTTCTCCATCGCCACCTCTTTAAGTCTTGCTGCCTGCACTTGGACGTCGCTTTCTGGATGCATTGTCCAAGCGTCAGTAGAATGATGAGGAGAGAAGATTTGTTTGCACTTGTGAAAGCATTTGAGAGCTTCGTCAAGGTATTTCAACGGGATATCTCAGTGTATTCGCTGGCAGGCTAGTAATCAAAATTCAATCAATGCCCAAATCGTTTTCCTAACCTACGTATCAGATGCACTTTTTGAGATTGTTTTCCCTGCAACATCGCTGGAAAGCAAGGGAGCACATACTGCAGATAGACTCTTGAGCATTTCTCAGATTTCCTTGCCATGCCTGGAACTATTCTTGAGAGCATCAAAGGGTTTAGAGAAACGCAACATGTTCACGTTGTGTGGAACTGAGGTGATCTGGGCATTGAATTCAGCTTTCAAGCCTTGATTGATGAGGTACTCAAAAAGCCAGTTGAAGAGATTTTTCACGATCCCCAAATGGAGTTGGTGAAGCGCATCTGGTTGCCAAGGGCGACAGGCGTTGCACAGAGGATAATCCCAGAAGAGATTAGAAGTCGGTTGTAGATGCACCTCTTTGAATTCATCAAGTCGATCTCCACCAGGTGCTCTTGATAGCTTGACTTACATTGAGGCTCCCAGTTGCGAAATCCTTTGCAATGGCCTATCTCTGGTCCCTTCAGTACTTCACACACAGGGCATGCTCCTCCGACTATCTTCGTGATCATTGTGATCCCCAGGTAGACCCCATTCCATTCCGCTAGCGACGGGTAGCAGGTACATTTGAAACTGTCGGCACAATCCCACCTGTAACCTGTGCCACTGATATCGACTTCTCTAAGTGGTTTCAGGATGGTATGGATCATGTGGTGCCATGAAGAGTCAATATCCGTTGCACCTTTCGGTAGAACTGGAATCAATCCCACCACAATTCAGGCCAACTTCGATGCTGCAAGATGAACATCTGTCTGAATGTTCCTGATACATATATATAGCGGCCATGAGCTCTTGTCACCAGAGAAGTTTGTGTGATGGGTTTTGTCTGAGGCGAGGATTTCTGGCACAATTGTTGCACGGTTGGGGAATTGCTCCTGAGTTTCCCACCACTAATATCCTGAGTTCATCTCATCATAGATTCAATGATTGGCCGAATCGTACAGCTGCACCGGAGCGAAATTGAGGGGTTCCGCAATCAGTAAATACTCCAAAAGAAACTGCATGCACTTCAAAATGTCCCTGCAGTTCATGTTGCCATATTTCCCAGGCGCCTGAAACCAACTCTCTGCTCCTAGTCTCGAGTTGGGACGCCTCAGCCGCTCCCCGAGCTCATATACTGTCCAGAACGAAGTCGTATGGAGATTGTCCAGGCTGCCCCACAAATAGTCATTTACCCAAATTTTGCTTTGTGTACCTGGGGCACCGACTTGTTGATAATCGAACGCATTTGCAAATTGGTGCCACAGGTTCCAATTCGGTTTCTGGTGTTTGTCGTAGAGGCATCTAGCCTCGCCCACCACTTGCCCACCTGCGGCGTCTCCATACAGTCCTGTGTGGGTGACTTTCCTTGCAGTAACAAATGTGATGTTGTTTTTCTCTGGTAGCTCAGGTATGGGAGCGCTTGCAAAGATGTGCACTGCTGGTATGAACCCTTGGATACAGTCAAGTTCTGGTGCATTCGTTTACTTCTTGCTTTGCTGATCTAGCTACCTACTAGATTTTCAATTTGCTTCTGTTTCAAGATATTCCATGACCTCTCCAGTGTCATCACACACCTGTGGGTGATCGTTTCGATAATGTTGAGCAAAACCAGTGGAGTTGCTGATCTGCTTTCCTCATAGAGTGCATCGCAATTGTAGAAACTGGTTTGCGTGAGGACTCATACTGATGACGGTTGTAACAGTATCTCCAGTCGATGGGGTGCGACAAGCATATGGCGAATGGAAGTTGGTGCAATGTGTGTAGGGTGAATGGTAGATGGGGTGTGACAGGTGTATAGTGAATGATAAATTGGGTGCGACAAGTATATGGTGAATGGTAGATGGGGTGCGACAAGTGTATGGTGAATGGTAAGGAGCACCAATTCAGGGGTAAAGAAAGCTGCCAAAGGTTCAAGATGCACACCCCTCCAGCGAGATGAGGCTCTGTGCCATATGATATGCAGGCTTGATAGAACTAGTCTTGAAAAAAACCAACAACTTTACATCACTACACCCAACAAATTGTTTGTACCCCACGAACTGATTGAGTTCCCATGCCTAACCCCTGCTAAGCCTACGATTTTTGTCACGAACACCTCACCCAAACCTCCAGGCAGAGGTCCAGATGCACCTGAACGTGGCGGCAGGGCTCTGATTGCATCTAATTGTGCAGCCCCCATTCAATAGCAAGGCACCTGAGTCCGATAGGTATTGGATAATCAGAGTTTCCCATCTCTAGATGGTATTGTATGTTCAGATGTGTGGTAAATTTTCAGTATATTCCCAGGATCTGCAACCGCCGACAGGGGTTTGATGCAGGTTTCCTGCTATGTTATATGAGAAATGGACACCTGCAACCACCTCTCATGAACGGCAGTAGACACATTTCAACTATCCAATATGAACAAGCAAGGAGATCGTGGGTGTTCGTATGTTTCGTTTGTTGTAGCTTCATAATCGCAGCATATGTTGGGTGGGCTTTGAGAAACTGCAACCAAGTAGCAGGGGTGATACCCCACCGTTCATCTTGTAATCAACTTGAACACTTCTAGCAAACAATGGGTAACGAAAGCATGTATCAGCAGTGTGTCGAACAAGGCGGTATGGTAAGGGAAGTGCGGTTGAGGTCGGTGTGCATTGAGTGTTCCCAAATGAATTTCAAGTATATATAAATGCACCTAGCCTTCCACCAATGCAGCTCATCACACTACCTCATTCTCAGTAAATACTGCAGGTACCACAGAGCATTCAGCAAAATGCTCTGAACCTTCTAACCTGCTTTTTGTAACTACATCTAAACATCATGTCGCAGAACATCACCTCCAACAACCACTCTCCAACCAACCCAGGACACCTGAATCAATATTATGGCGGCACACCTCATCAATGATTCAATCCAGACTACCAGCTCAGCAGTGATGGGTCTCAGATGTGGGACAGGTTTGCCTGGCATCCCAATCCTGATTATCAACCGCCCCGGCCGCTGCCTGAGAAACCACAATAGGAACCACAACCACTGAACTATTCTCCATATACTGCACCACTAATGATTAGCCCTGATGGACGGCACATGTGAAATTAGTACCAACCGACCTGGGTTCCAATCAAACGGGTTCCACCCCGATTGCCTCTACTACTACTAACTGCACAACCACCACCACCACCACCACCACCACCACCACCACCACCACCACCACCACCTTGAGCGAACCCAAACCCACCAATGTCTCCGCCGCCTGACAAAGACCGACACACATCATTGCCTCCCCCTCCGCGACCAGGTCTACCTGGAGTGGAATGATTCCAGTTCACCCCACAGCCCTCTCCCACTCTACCTGGAGGTCAAGGATCCCGGTTCACCCCACAGCCCCCTTCCACTCGACCTGGAGGAGCAGGGCCCTGGTACACCCCATATTCTTATCCTCCTCTACCGAGACCACCAGTTGCTCCAGGCTCATGGTCCACAAATCCTCCCCCACCTCTGATGCAGCCTGCCTTCCCTCAACCACTCCCAGGACAGCCAGGATTCAAGGAGCACCGATACCTAGACTGGAAACTGCCACTTCCGATGAGACTAGCAAAACTGAAGGGAGTGCGGCCCCTGGGCACTGGAGATGGAACAAAGTGCAATCTAAACTGTCACCATGGACCCCAACATCTAACATCCCCTTCGGTCAATGCTGGTGGCAGATCACTCTTGGTGAATACCAGGGGCAGATAGCCCTAGCCAACATCGTTCCAGCCGATGGAACTGGCAATGGAAAAATGCCGCCCACTATCGCTGAGGCTAAAGTCACCATGGGGCAACTCATGGTTATGATGGGCCAAGTTGAAAAGGGGTCAAAGACTGGAGACACGCCTGGGAGAAGTGATATCTCCAAGTTTGAGAATCATGTCCGGCACGAATAGTTGATTCCTTGTCATCCTCATTGGCTGATGGGACTACTTGGCTTGGGAATGAGGTAGATTGAGGGGCGCACTGGGTTTAAACTTTGGGAAGCAGCTATCTCAGATTTTATCCAGTGTTATGAGGAGTTCCTACCCCTTGACTGGTTTGATGATTCAGAGGGTATCAGGCATGACTGGATTCACAATTGCATCGGAAAACTCTGCAACCGCCTGTGACAGACAGCCACTGGGACGGTAACCCGTGACCAACAGACAGGGAAGAGAGGTGGTGGAAAGCATAAGGCAGAGGGTAGCAGTGATTGACCCCTTCCCAAATGGCCAAACATTGAGGTGGCCGATATCCAAAACAAGTCATTTGTGGTGCAGGTGCGTGGAGATGCCACTGCTGTGTCTCTATTCACGGCATTGCAAGAAGTTGAAGAATATTCCCAACTTCTGAAGTAGATCGCTAAGGCAAGGCCGGAGGGCCCATTCACTCTCCAGACCATCTGTTGCTGTCTGTTGAGTAAAGAAGTTGCTCAAACAGCCGGAGTTACGGTTGTGGAGAAGTTTTGTGGCAGTGGTACGAACAAGGAAACATGGAATGGGGAGGTCCAGAAGTTCCGTGCAGTTGCGCCACAAGAAGCAACCCTGCTCCATGAGGCAGACCGATGGAATGAAGATGAAGAGGACCCGCCTGAGAACGTCTTGTTAGTGGAAGGGCCCAGGAAAAGCAATGATGAAGAGAGAGTAAGTTAGAAGTGCCTGAAGTGATGAATGAAGTTCTGGGCTAACTGGAAGTCATTGTACGAAGCACCCACACTAACACCCAAAAAGAAGTCTCTCCGAACCCCTGGTGCACCATCAGATACACCCAAAAGGAAATCTCCCAGAACCCCCAGTACACTACCACATACACCCAGCAAGCGGAGGGCCCCAGCCCAGCCGGATGACTACACCGATTTGCCTGTGCCACGACTCCAAGTGCTCTTGTAGCCCTGGTTAAAAAAATTCCAAGCACCAAAGTTCTAGACAGTGATTCACAATTTGCCAAAAAGCTGATCGATCTTCAAGGTGACGAGACGGGCAAGTTTCAGATGATGCTCCCATGGCCACTATCAACAACACCTTCGAGCATTATAGTCTTGAGGGAGCAGTTGTATTACTCAGTGCTGTGCCACGCACAGATACACATGCGGATGCTATTCGAGGCCCAAAGTATACCTTGAAACAATGTCCAGAAGTAAGATTTCTTGCACTTCAGATCTGGGCAATTTGGTGCATTGTGCGGAGATGGATCTTCGATGTGGACCTTCCTGGGGCGCCCCTGGCTGATAAAATGGGACTTGGGAAGACATTCACAGTCTTGGCTGCAGCTCTTTATGCCAAGTCAATTGCCAAGGATATGACAAATCAACATGAGATACAACTTCCAGTGCTCTTGAACCTCTTGCTTGGCGGATGGTGTCAGGCGGTGGAAATCGGCTTCTCAACCCTCAGTGCTGTCCAGAAGCGATGGTACCATTGTATTCACCCTCACCCTGTTCCTTGTTGTCATCTCCAGTTGCATGATGATGAGCTGACAACTGACCGCCCGCCATGGAATCCGGTACTCTGTATGGTGCTTCCAGGTGTCCCAGTGACATTCATCAGTGCAATCAATACCATTAGAAATGGGCCTCCGTGTTTGGTACGAGATCTCTGCGCAGATGATGTCTGTGATCTGACTCACACACACCACAATTTCTGTGTGGAACATCACAAGAGAAGTTGGGTCATCCACATGATCACCTATGATACGTTCACAAGCCGGACGCAAAGAAATGAGAACGACACAGTTTGCCAGCTCACAAACTCCCAGTGGTCATGGGGAATCTTTGAAGAGACACGCCGCTTCAAAGAACCAAAGTATATGGGTTGCTCCGTTGCATCTGAAGCCAAAATTGGTTTCAAAGTGCAAGTTACTGCAACTCCGGCCTACCACTCACTGAATGACTGGGGAAACACGACTCAGTGGCTGTTGACAATTCCAGATGCGCATGAGAATGAGCAAGCGGTAGAAGAACATGGTCCCAAAGTTTCGATGTCAGGGATTACCACCATTCAAACCACCGTCACCAAGGGAGGATGCTCTGAAGCTCAGCAGGATGCTGCCTCTGTGATGACCGCAGTCGCTCACCCATGAACAATCCGCCAATGAAACAAGTCGCAGCTGGCTTCCGATGCACTCCTGGTTGACATCCTGTCGGGGGATTTCCATCCAGTCGCGCTGGAGTGGTCTCAGGAAGAACAGAATCCGCTCCATGATATTGCCACCCGGCTCAAGAGGTAGCAGCATGCAGGTGAGCATGGGATTCCCTGGCGGATTCACTGCTTGCCGCCTGCTTGCATTTCACTACTGTTGGAGCAAGAAGGTGATCGTTTTGCCGATGGCAATTGGAAGGAAGACTGGGATGCCAGCAGTTTTGTGGAGGACGCATTTTCAGATGGCTCGAGAATCTTTCCCCACTGAGTTGCTCACCGGTTCAGGACTGTTCCTGAAATGGATGACCAGTCTAGTACAGGCTCTCCTGTCCTTTCACTGCTTCCTCAGAAGGCTGTATTGTTTTGTCCTTTGCCATGCCAGGTTCGCCATCGGGCATTGTGGATTCATCGCGATTTCAACCATAACATCCAGGTCATTGGCATGGTCTTCGAAGATTCTGCCAACAGGTGCAGCAATGTTATGAGTGATTTTCAGAATTTCCCTAGTGCTCCATCTTCATTACCACCACCAAGATTGGGGGTACTGGGCTCAACCTCGTGGCTGCCATTCAAGCGGTCATTCTTCAAAAGCCTTGGGTTCTCAATGAGCAGCGGAAAGCTTTTGGATTGATTTTTTTGACTGGGTCAGATGCGTAAGCCTCATATCTGGCTTGTCAATACTGGTCCAAACGGCTTCAATGATAGAGTGACTGCACTCCATATGGTCAATGGTACGACTCAGCTACATGTTTTGCATTGACTGATGAATTGTCCAATGATACACAATGACGATGTCTACAACTTTCTGAAAACACGCATTGAGGAGACTACCATTCAGGCTGGGATGTTCTCGCAATCAGAATAGCTGCTCAGGTGTTTCTCGTTGTGTTTGGGTTTGGAATTTCATTGACAGGTCGTTTAGAATGTTTTTGATTCACCTGGGTGCATCTGGGAGTATTCTTTGTCGTTGTATGGAGTTCAAGTGGGGGTATTTACTGGGTTTCTTCTTCAAAATGGGCTAGATTTTTTCTATCTCTATTATCCCTCATGTGTTACTAGGGTGTAGATGTTGGAGAATGGCTGGCTTGGGGTTAAGATATATCAACTTGAAATCACGTGAGAAACAGAATGCAGTTGTGAAGAATCACTTATGGTGGTGGTCGATGGAGTAGTCGAGCTGTCAGGTGAAACTTGCTAGCCCAAAACCAGAAATAGACAGCAAAGGCGGTTCAGATCATACTCGAAATAGCAATACATTCGATCCTAATTTCCCATGCTATCGCCGGTGCATGTTCCGGACACCAAGACTAAGCTCTGCCAACACTTTCAGATTCCAAAGCAGTACTACCAATGATTCATTTGTGCACTCAGCCTGCCCAACCTTTTGCGACAGACTGAGCTCCAGCTCAAAGTTTCCAGAGTATGCAAAGATTCAGTGTGAATAGATGCTTAGGTTTGACATCATAGCAGCTGATGGTCACTCGATTTTCCCGAATGGGAGTTAGGTGCACCCTGAAGCATCCCCGTGGCAACCGCCAACATAACATGATCTTTTTGTTTCTTCTTCTGCATTCCATCTTGTCCCTTTTTAT
>WHVE01000587.1:0-84368 GCA_015178995.1 Trichophaea hybrida
ACTGGTGCCTTCGAAGAAGTACAGCTTGCATTCGATGAGGTTGTGGCCACTGGGTTTTAATATTGTGTACCGCTGACAAACAACTATAGATTAAAGGCAAACACACAGGTGAGCGACTGGCCAAGCATTTGAAAGAGGTACTTGAACGTTTCATCTTCACTGATGGTCCATTGCTCGGTATAAACCACTGATGATGCCTCATGGAACTATTCAATGACTCTGGGGCTACAATCGACACTTGATGCCACTGGAATTGAAAGGTCGCCATTACAAAACCATTTACCATGTATGGCACATGTCATTCAGCTTTCTTTAGGGGCTTTGATGAGCAGTCTGGGGGTAAAAGGGCGAACAAAGTCATGGGAAGCAAATGAGCGTGACGACAATTGGGAGACAATGAGAGTGTGGCATTAACTACAGGGCAAAAGCTGCAGAAGTGCGGAAATGCAATAATCTCCAAGATGGCAGCCATGACGCCTGGATAAGCTAAGATAATTGAAAAAGATAGTTGCCGCATGTTATCTACACTGTGATTCAGAATACTGACTCTTGAAATAGCAGAGAATGCTTGAGGTATCGATTACTCTGAACTCCTGGAAGACATAATGAGTTTCTCAACTGCCAGAAAATCAAAGCCAAAATTGCAGTACTACCTACCACGGATGTAAAAACACAGTGGAATTCAACTCTGGAAATACTAGAGCGGGCATACAGATTGCGAGAGTGTACATGCGAGTGGCATCAAAATCCTGATTATCGTGATTACCGGCCTTTATTACAACTGAAAAAGAATGGTTTATTGTCAAATACATAATGGAGGTGCTGAGACCATTTCATTACTGGACACTTTGGATGTCAAAACGATGTACAGTCACCTCACACTATGTCATCACGATATACAATGACATATTCGATCATCTTGATAGCGTAAAGTGTGCTTTCGCATGGAAGAACACTCAGTGGAAAGAGGATCTGTACTTTGCTGTGAAGTTTGCACGCCAAAAGCTGACCAAATATTACTCTGAAGTAACACCAGAGACGGGTATGCTCCTCATTGCAGCACAAATCCTCAATCCTTTTCGGAAGTTGCGATCATTTGGGATGTGGGACAAGGCTATGGATGTCAATCCTGAGGATGAGGGTTCCGTCACTGCCCAGTACAAGGATGCATTCATAACATATGTGGAGCACAAATACTGCATCAAAAACTAATGCAAGACCGCCGGAAGACATTACACAGTACCAAATCATAATGTATTTGCCTCCATAGCAGTGTCAGGGCCAGGTCAATCGACTTATGATCAATATGATTTGTCCAGTCATGATGAGTATTTCCCACCTGCAAACACGGCGGAATGTACTCCCAGGCGTAGCGATCGCGCAGTATGTTTATTGACGGCCACTACACTCTATTTGAATTCGCCACCCGAGATACCTAAAAATTGGGGACAAATTAATCCCAATCTTAATGATTATCATTCCAACCCCACCGAGATCAGCAGGGCTTTCGGGATACCCCACGTAACTGACTGGTG
Source organism: Trichophaea hybrida (assembly GCA_015178995.1). Classification (NCBI taxonomy): domain Eukaryota; kingdom Fungi; phylum Ascomycota; class Pezizomycetes; order Pezizales; family Pyronemataceae; genus Trichophaea; species Trichophaea hybrida. The sequence continues at coordinate 1,536 of WHVE01000587.1, forward strand.
GTGACAGCACGACAAGATGAACACGAAGTATACCGATCTAGCGAATATTGAGTGGGTCATCTTCTCAATCATCCCACAAGAGGTTGAAGTGGAAGCCAGCTTTTCACTTGGCCAAGATGTCATAGGGTGGAGGCAGTTAAACACTACTTGTGAAACACTTCGAGAAAAAGTGGTTGTTCGGCAGTTTGCAAGAAGTAATATCAGTCTTTTCGCCGGTGATACATCACAAATAGATTCATCAATATCTGATAATGATTCTGAAATCAAAAAAGATGCGGAGGAATACAAGCTGCATCAGATGGCCAAGGTTCATGACATTTTGGTGATGTGGCAGGGTAGTGATAACCTACACGCAACTCAGAAGGCATCACGCACCCAGAATAAGCAAATCACTGCCATGGGTTACATTTCAAACACTGAAGAGACAGTTAAAGCATCAAGGTCAGCCTTTAAACATGATGGGGTCGCAGCTTTCAAAATGACTGAAAAATCTCCACTTCCACCGTTTTTATCACAGATCGACATCCCTGGTGGCAAACGCAAAGTTCTCAACATCAAGTGAATACGAGGGATCGACCGCCATCCTAGCCAAGATGATGTTTGTTCTTCCGAAACGAATTCTGATACTGATGATTGGCTCCATTTGAACCGTGACTTGGACGATGCAAATGATAATGAAAACGATCGTGAGGCTGACAATGAAGACGATATGGATATATGCAATGCTTCTGTTGTAATTGATTAGGCAGAACAGCCATAGGTACATGCTGCACCTAAAATTGCAGTCTTCATCAGGCCAGTTCGAATACCTAATTGCACAGCAACTGTGATTGTTATGAACCCTACGCCTGTCAACACACAGCCAAAACGCAATGGAAAAGGGAATAAGCTACAGTAGAGCGGTAATCATTATGTTATATTTCTTTTGGTTTTCTGTTTCTTGTAATGAGACATAGGTATCTTGTATTTTGCAATTTTCTTGGTCACTAATGAGAAATGTTTTATATTTCATGTATATATAATAAAAAGGCTGTTAAGGCAATATATTAGAGAAACACAATTGCTGGGCCCATTGTGATATTATGTAAGCATTTTTCAAGATAATTTTAAGGGTAAGATTAGAGTAAATATGAATCAAATGTGCAAAAAGTAGGCAATAATATGATAATAGAAATTATTGATACTAAAATATTTGTGGTAATTGACACATACTACAACAAACTGGAATTTACCACAGTTCAACTTTAAACATAGTTCTGGCCGTCTGTCTTGTTACAAAGTTAAACTACCAGGTTATGATACATATTTTATAAATTGTAGTTAAAATATTAAATTTGACTGAAGCAAGTTTAATGACGGGCAAAATTGTAAATATGAATCGCTTATTCGATTCAATTGAGAATATCAAAAGTCGTATGTGCAATAGTATGAACCGACTTTTGGACCTGTCTAACAACCCTGGAATTTGGGTAGTTCCAAAATGTGGAGTCAACCTGCATCGTTCTTTCTGGTTCGGTTCTACTAGTGACCCAAACCGTTGAATTGGAAACAGGTCTGTTCCATCCCGAACCTGACCCGGAGGCTGAATGTTGGATCCGTTGCTAACACTAAACGGGTGTCCATGGTTTTTCAAAATGTTCTCCAGGAACAATCGAACGACTATTGCAAATTTTCTTTTTGCCGTTGGTATTAAATATGGCATCTTGGGAAACCTGTGGACTACTACCATTATATATTTGTTTCCATTGGACTCCGGTAAGTCAGTAATGAAGTCTACCAATATGTACGTCCCTGGTGTTAATGGTAGTTCGAGTGGGTGTAATAAACCGTGTTTGGCGTGTCGTGGACTCTTCGTTCTTTGGCATGAGTCGCTGTTGTTGCAGTAAGCTCTAATGTCGTCTTCCAGCTTAGGCCAGTAGATATTCCTGATAATGAGTTCCATCGTTCTTTCTTTTACGAAATATCGTGCTATTTTTGAGTCCTGTTCTTGTGTCAATAGTTCTTTCCTAAAACCTTGTGGCACGTAAAGCCTTCCTTTCGATACTAACATTCCGTTCTCATCCACATTCAATCTTTCGTCTGCATTCCCTTTTCTTTCCATCTTTTTCTTTATTTGTTGATATTCTTCATCTCTTTCCATTTGTTCCTTCCATTGCTTTTGTATCGTTGGTGTCAATTTCATTACTGAGAAACCTGCCAATACTATTGCTTCATCTTCTTCGAAACTTAATGCTTCTATGTTTGTCCAATATTCAGGTCCTAGTAGAGGTTTGTTATCCGTTGAAACTGTACCCCCCTCACTTGGGATGAACTGCAGGCATTGTGATAAGGTATTCGCTATTCTGTTCTGCGAACCTTTCCGATAGACTATCTTGAAGTTACATTCCTGTTGTATCTCGGCCGATCTGGCTTGTCGCCTATTCAACTGGTTAGTTTATTTCATATATTGTAGATTCATATGATCGGAGTATATGACTGTCGTGTGAATCGCTCCTTGAAAATTGCATCGCCATTCCTTCATGGCGTAGACAATGGTTAACATTTCTTTGTCATATATTCGATAGTTAATTTCTGCTGGTGAAAACTTTTTGGATATGAAGGCTACCGGGTGCAGTTTGCCGTGTTCGAATTTTTGGGACATAACTGCACCCATTGCATAGTCTGAGGCATCGGTTTCTATTATCGCAGGTCTATGTTCTTCTTAATATTTGATGTTGGGAGTGTGTTGCTGAGGAAACAGTATTCATATCTTGTGATATGCCGCGTGTTGAGCTTCTCCAAAAACCAAGGTTTTTGCATCTCATTTTAACATATCCGTGATCGGGGCAACTATTGCAGCATATCCCCTGATGAATCTTCAGTAAAAGTTCCAGAGTCCTAATATAATCTGAACTTCTTTTTGTGTCTTTGGCATCGGCCAACTGGTTACTGCTGTGCTCCTGCTTGGTGCCATTTTTAACCCTTTTCTGCTGACTGGGAAACCTAGAAATTTGACTTCTTGCTAATCAAATTCGAACTTGTCGATCTCAACCACCAATTCGTTATCTTGGAGAACTTGCAGTGTCTTTCCGACATACCCGTGATGTTCCTCCTTACTTCATTTGTTGGCTATCATGACATCGTCGATATAACAAGCACTAACATTGTCATCTTTTCTTAGAAATGGTTCTAGAATTCCATTCATCCATTTTTGAAAAGCCGCTGCTGCGTTTGTTGATCCGAATGGCTTGACTGTATATTTGAAAGACCCGAACATCGTTCCAAAGGCTGTTTTCCATTTATATTCTTTCCCCATTCGAATCAAGTGATATCCTGACTTCATATCCAGCTTGGTTATGTATATAGCTTCTTTGATTCTATTTTGTAATTGGTCCATCAATCGTAGGGCTGTTTTGTCTTTGGTTGTTAAGTCATCAAGACGTTGGTAGTCCACACCAAGACACAGACCACGGCCGTTGGGTTTTGGTACAAACAAAATGGGAGTGGCTGCTTGTCCTTGCGATGGTTCGATGTTTCCTTCTTTTATCATTTTCAGGATGTATTCTCGATGTATTCTTTCTTCTTCTCTTCATAGTTGATGAATAGGTCCTACGTGTACTTGATCATCTGTTGTTTTTAGATTGATTTTGTTACCGTGAGGTCCATGCTTGGGTAGTTTTTCGCATTTGTGTGGATCGAATTGCAGTAGTCATTTATGACATTACAGTAGTACATTTTCAGCAAGTTGTTTTGTTCCTTTTACGATTACTGATTCAATGATGATTGCGTCATTTCGAAATACTGATTTGTCGTCATAAGTATTTTCCCACTCCAGACACTGTTTGCCATGTCCGTAGCATTTATCACCGCATTCAGTAAAACGAAGGGGACTGTAGGTTGTTCTTTGTGCTTTATGTTTCTCCAGATACCACGCTGGTATTGAGATGTCGCAACCCTCTTGCATTTTGACGACTTCAAAAATTTTGAGTAATGGATGGTTTCTGAATGATATTACCAGTGGAATGGAATATAACCCTGGGACACTTACCCAATTTCCTCCAGAATCTTTTGCTCCTAGTACGTTCTGTGTTTGTACCACAGGTATTGTGAATGCTTTCACAGTTTCCGGTGATATCGTAAAGGATATGGACCCCAAATCCAATATTGCACGGACAGTGAATTGAGTACTAATTCCTGTACCATCATCGTCATCGATAAAGAACTTATTGATTTGTCTTCTGCTGATCCTTGTTTGCAGTATCTGGTGTATCTTTTTTACTTCATAAAAACGAAGTCGTCACTTGAGTTCTGTCACTTGCTTGATGTACTGTTTTCCGTAGGTGGTTGTTTGCGTTGTGTAGCCATTGTCGCATCAATGGCTGGGCCTTAATAGGTCCACGTTAGTACATAGGGGTTCTCGTATATGTATAATATTTTCAAACGCCCAACGACCGTCCCACGGTTTCATTCCTTCCGGACTCCCCATGGTTGCGACCAGTAACTATATTCAGGATTTCTTCCATGTAATCGCCAAAATTCTTCATATATTTTGAATGTTTTCTTCAGAAACTCCTTCAATCATTTGCTTATAGGTGTTTCCTTCTGGACTCTTGAAACCTCATGGTGTTTTCTTTTGCGTAATCTGAGTTCTATTCGTTCTTCCTTGCTGTCTGCTATTTTCAAACTTAGGCGGTCACTTAAACATTTGTTTTTTGTGAATGGACCCTGACTCAGAAACTCATCCTGTTGTTTTTGAAGATCTATTGATGATTCCAAAATTCTTTTCTGTAGCTCGCCAAACTTCCACATTTTTCCCGGCGTTGATGATGAGGACCCTGAGTTCTTCGACCGTCTTGTCTGCATGGTTGACCGTTTCCAATGGTTTGAAAATATGTGGTGGCGGTCGTCTCATCAACATTGTTTGGTAGGCTACTCCTGTACTTTCTGCTTCAATGTTCAGAGTGTCGTATTCCATCATCATATCCTGGATATTTCCGGCATATTGTACTTCCATGATGGCTTTGTATGCCGTTTCCTGTTGGAATCGATTATGGAATCTGCCGAATATCGCCACCCGATATGCTGACCAGCTTCTCTCATATCTTCCAGCACTGGCTCGTTTCCCACTGCATATGCCATGACAATGCATGCTTCTCCAGTCGACCTCTGCAATACTGCAATTCAATTCCTGGTCGGGTTAATAAGTGTGGTTGATCCGCAATGTACGTTTCCATGCACATCCACCAGGCATCACAATCTTCCGCGCTTGACCCTGAAAAGTTAAAAGGGTCTGTTATCTGGATTCTTGACTCCCTTAATCTGTTTAACGTTGATGCTCGAGTGCTTGATCTTGACCTTCGTCTTCTGGAGCCTGAGTGGCTTGGAGGGTGTGACGGTGGTGATAGTTAGTCTCCTCCGATTCCTCCAATTCATGGTGGTGGTGGTGGTGTGCCTCCTCCGAATCCTCAACGTGATGGTAGTCCTCTATATCCGCTTGGTCCAGGTTCTGGATGTTGTAGTTCTGCGTCTGTTCTGGATCCGCCTCTGAGACCTGTTCTGGGTGCAACATCTAAGTCCATTATGGGAGACACACTCCTGTGTCTTTCATCTGTTCTCACTTGCCATCGTTGCCCTCTTTCGATCCGGCCTCTTGTTTCTGGTGTTGTGGCCGATATTTTTGCTTCTGCTACCGCTGCTGTTAACCCGTTGTTTTGATCTGCAATTTCATTTATTTTTTTTATTAGGATTTGCTGATCCTCCTGATCAGGAGCTTCATCCCGTACAACATTTTCCAACGTAACCAATCGTTTTTGTAAGGTGTTGTGTGTCATTGTCAACGCCGCTTGTTTTAATTTTAGTGGAGTTTGTTCGGTTTCGCAGGTCTCAACTCTGTCCTTGAGTTTGTTGAACTCCTTGGTTGCTCCTGCTATGATTTGTTGAGACTGTTCATGGATGGCGTGGATTCTCGTACTTGCTTCCTTACACACAAAATCCTGTGCCTGTATTTGGTGGTCATGTCCCTCCAGAACTTGGACTCCTAGCATTCTGTTGGTTTCGACCTGTTGGGCAAACATTTCACAGTCGCGTCGTACGTTGTCGAATTCTACCTCGATCACTTCAATCTCAGTTTTGCAGCAGTTGATTAGGTTCTGCACGTGTTGGTCTAGGCGTCACACTGGTGTCTGGACGCTGCCTTTTATCTCGGTGTCCTCCCTGTTGGTGATCTCTTGGTTCTGTCGGCACGACTGTTGGTAGTGATTCTGTATCCTTTGGTTCCATTCTGGTAAGGGCCTGGATGCTGATGCGGTCGATTTGATGACTGCAGTTGACATGGGTGCCAATCGTTCCGCTTCAAAGATTAGTCAGCGGCTGGGAGTCACCATTATGCAATTGTCGAGATGGGAACGTAAATGGTCACATAAATTTTGCCCTGATCAGTACTGTAATTGCTAATTGTTGAATATGATATCAACTCTTACACTTGTTGTTGCAATATTTTGGACAGTGTTCTGCACAACACTGCAAGGTGTAACTTTCGTTGCCCTTGTTGATTTTAGCAGCACAGCAAGCTTTGGTTTTGCACAGATCACAGTTCAAGAAGTTCCTATATCACATAACATCCAAAATATTATACTGTTACAGGGGTACTTATGCGTGGGTGGAGGCAAACCGATATCGTCTTACTCACTGTTGATATAGACTGACCTTCATTACTCTGACGAAACTGAGGACATATATATCGATGGTGATTCGTGGTAGTCTTTATGGTGTATGAAGGTATATTCGCATTCGTAGGGTACAGGTGCTACCCTAAAAACCGTAGGAGTCTTGAACATAGTCTTCTGAAAAGTTGTCGTAAGACACTTGTCAGGGATACTCACCGGTGTCGCAAAAGTCGAAATAATCATCCACAAGGTTGTTGTATTGCCAAAACTCGACAAGGAAATTGAGGTGGGCATCGGTGTGGCAATACAGGTGTAAATTGGCACCGTTAGAGATAATGATGTTTTCACGTGCATATTGGGACATAGATAATTGAATCTTCTTCAGGTAAAAGCTTAATAATATGTCAGGTGGTTTTCCGCTGTTGTTGTTCTGACTGTGGATTGTTTCTAGAGCTTGATCGTTGTGTTTAAACAGGAGTTTAAGGTTGTTTTTTATAGGTAAGCATTTCCCTTCAGAGGTGTATCAGTAAGGAATGATGGTACTTCTCTATGACTATGATGTGTGTGTATAATACTATCGCAATAACACCTAAACCACTGAAGTGGGTGTTCGTAGAACGGCTGATCGTTGCCATAGAGCCTATCTCGGAATTTGGTTGCGGAAAGTTCCACGTGACTACATGTTGAGGCGTAAGCCTCCACCAGGCATCCCAAAGGTTACCCTGTATTCATGGTGACGTTGCTGACATACATATCAGACCATTACTTCTCATTAGTTATCTTTCTTCTGCATGAGTAGAATAGTATTCAAAGATTTAATCATCTGTCAACCCATACTTTGCCACGTACCTAGTGACATCGCGTCTTATCTGTGTTCCCCGAAAGGGGTGCGCTCTCTCAGTTATTGCGTAGCAAACACAACTGAGCTCGGGATTGACAGTCTAGATCTGAACACTTCTCTTTTAGGTAGAATCAACTACCGGGACGCAGTTAGCTTATTTCCTTTGACTATTTCACTTGGAAGATACCAAGGTCCCTCATACTACGATAATTGCGGTCGTCTGACTCATCTCAGGGAATTGTGTGCAATTTCCAAGTATAGTCTTTATCCCAGTATCAGTTTAATATTGAGTAACACTGGTTTAATTCATAATGTACAGCTGGCCCCAAGGCCCCTGCAATGCAGTTATGTTTGGTTCGGCAGTATGGTTTGATGTGTCCCATGCCTTGGCCAGCACCGAAGGAACTATCCCTCGACTACTGTCAGATCAAGCGTGCGTATTGTCTCCACATGGGTTGGCTAGCCCATTTTGCTGATACTCAGTATAGAAGCTGGGAATATTATGGGAATTTCACCTGGCTAAGTTGAGTCTTCTGCTTACTCACCAGTTGACATCCTCAGGGTCGTATCCTCATCTAGCTGACACAAGTCATCAAATGGCGAGCCTGGGACACTAAGCCTGAGGTACCGAATACGCATGATAAGGGAAAACCCCTAACACTGCCTACCATGGATGCAAAAACACAGCGGAATTCAACTCTGGAATTGCTGGAGCAGGCATACACATTGCAAAAGTTTACATGCCTGTGGCTCAAATACCCAAATTACAGTAATTCCTGGCACTTATTTCCCACAGAGAACAAATGGATCATTGTTACATACGTGATGCATGTACTGAGGCCATCGCATAACTGGACACTGTGGATGTCAAAACGGAGTACACTTACCTTGCACTATGTCATCAGGATAGATAATAACATATTTGATGATCCAGAGGGCGTCATAGGTGCATTGGCAAAGAAAAAAACTTTGTGGACAGAGTATCTATACTTTGCTTGAAAGTTTGCCCACCAAAAGGTGTCCAAATATTTCTCTGAAGTAACACCAGAGATGGGCATGCTTCTTATTGCAGCACAAATCCTTAATCCATTTCGGAAGTTGTGATCATTTAGAAAGTGGAATAAGGCTATAGATGTTAATCCTGAGGACAAGGGTTCCTTCCAGGCCCCATACAAGGATGAATTCATCATATATGTCGAGTAAAAACACTGCACCAAAACTTTAGTTACAACCAACCGAAAATCTAATATAGTAGTCAATTACGATCCATTCTCCTTTAAACCAGTGTCAGGGCCAGGTCAATTGACTTCTGATCCATATGATTTGTTCAGTGATGATGAGTACTATCCATCTGCAAACACGGTAGAATGTACTTCTGGGCGCACTGATCGCGCAGCACATTTATTGACAGCCACCACACACCATTTGCTTTTACCACCCAAGGTACCCAACAATTGGGGACAAATCAATGCCAATTTCAATGATTATCATTCCGACCCCACAGAGATCATCAGGGCATTCTGGAGGCCTGATGTGACCGATTGGTGGTGACAACGGACAATGATGAACTGAAAGTCCAACGATCTAGCCAATATAGCGTGAGACATCTTCTCAATCACACCACACAAGGTTGGAGTGCAAGCCAGATTTTCACTTGGCCGAGATGTCATTGGATGGTGGCACACAAAATCTACGGGTGATACACTTCTAGGAACAGTGGTTGTTCGACAGTTTGCCAGAAACACTTTTGGTCTTTTGGCCGGCGATACACTTCAAATGGAATCTGCATGATCTGATTACGATTTTGCACTCAAAAAAGAAGCTGAGGAAAGAAAGCTGCACAGAATGGCCGAGGTTCATGTCTTTTCAAAGATGTGGCATGATAGTGAAACCTTACGGGCAACTCAGAAGGCATCATGCACTCAAAACAAGCAAATGACTGCCATTGGCTACATTTCAGATACAGAAGAGACAGTTAAAGCATCCTGGTCGGCCATTTAACATGAGAGTGTTGTAGCTTTAAAATTGACTGCAAAATCACCACTCCCACTGTCCTTATCGCATCTCGACCTCGCTGGTGGCAAAACCAAAGTCCTAACTGGCGAACGAATTTTTAGAATCAACTGCCATCCTGGGGAAAGTGATGATGAAAGTCCAGCCGAAACTGATTCTGATACTGACGATTGGCTCAATTGGAACAGTGACTTGGACGAAGCACACTGTAATGAAAACGATGGCCAGGCTGACAATGAGGATGATACGAATCTCTCTGATGTTTGCAATGTCATTGATCAGGCAAATCAGACAGATCTACATGCCGCCCTGAACATTGCAGGCTTCATTCGGCCAGTTCGAAAGTCAAAACGTATTTCAACTATAGTTGTTGACAACTCTGTGCCAATCATCACACAGGAAACACGAAAAGCAAAATGGAATAAACTACAGCAGAGTGTTAATCTATATTTCATATTTCTTTTGGTTTTCTGTTCCTTATAATGGGGAATATCGTGTATTGTTTGTAATTTTCTTGCTCATTATTGGAGAATGTTTGATATTTGAACATATTTAATGAAAGGACTGTTAGTACAGTATATTAGTGCAGCACACACGCTGGTCTCATTGGGATATTGTTTGTACAATATTCAAATCAAGTCTGAAGGTCAGATATGTTTAAGATGAACAAAAGATAGCCAATAATGAAACAATAGATACAGCCGAAACTAAAATATTTGTGGTGATTGACACATACCCCAACGTACTGTGATTTACCACTGCACAAGATTGAATGCACATTTGACCATCTGTAAGGACGGGTACGGGCCAGTATGACCCCATACTCCAGAGTAGGAGTCGATACGGTTGCACACGAGAATAAGTGATGAAGTCATATCATTGCATGGTAAGTGAGATGGTCGCTGGAGTGCAATTGCACTCCCGCGAAGTGACTATATCCTGGGCGGTTATCCAGCCTCATCCCTTGGCCATCACTCGGCCTCCGCCATTACATTATCCCCCTCTCTAGCTGCAGACCCCCTGGGCTGCCATACCCATAAATGAAAAAAAAGAAGTAACGAAATAAAGATCCAGACTCGTACACCCTCGTACAGCCTCATAAATCCCACAACCGATCGGAATCACTCAAGGGTGACTTTTCAGTTGATACAGCGCACGGAAAACTCCACCTCCAGTGGTAGGTGGTAAAACCCCATGCCGACGCCATGTATACCGGGCCGAGACCCAATAGGAGAAGAGAAGAGAAGAGAAGGGAAGAGAAGGAAACCTCAAATTGGCCCAAAACACCTACAAGTCTCTGAATCCAAGCCATTCCCGCAGCAGGCATCGCTCCAATTCCACCTCCGAATGTATCCCCAATGTGACTTCCTGCTTTTCTTTATCTCCGACTCTAAGTTCACATGCAGCCCTCCGGATCCAAGCCATTGCTCCTGATAGTGCCGGCTTGGTGGAGCTCATCATCATTGGCTTACGCCATCGATCATTCGTATAGAGTTTCTCTTGGAACACGTTTCAGAGACTCGAGAGTGGTTACTGTGGCTTGTGACATCTCTCGGGCTTATTGGCCTCGGATTCGTCTCGGAATAGTCACTGCAACAGTCAATTGATTTCAATGGGTATACTCATCTTGATTACGACAGGCCATGCTTCCGAGGCTCCGATCTTCGCTTGCCCTTCGACTTTGCCCTTTGACCTTGCCATTCGCGTTCGATTGCAGTGCAAACAGGTATGCTTCGGCTCTTCCAGTCCATGGTTCCGAATATCCAAGTGGACTTCCAGTTTCTCCGAATCCGAACTGCCAAGCCCATGGCAGAACTCATCCGTGATAGCCTCCTCCCTCGGCATTGATTGTATGTCTCATTGATCGGCTTCCAATTGACTCGTATATTGGCTATCCAGATTTTCTTCTTCTTTGGCTTTGGGTTGCTATTCAGCATCAGATGCCATGGTGGCTAGATGATTTGTGTCGGCTTCGTCCAGCGCTCGTTGCAGTCGTCATATATCGACATGCATTCGTACATACTCGTACAAGTTGCGGTTTCTCTACTCTATGTGCATCAAGGTATCCATTTTCGGGTTTTCGTGCCTTCGACTTCCGAATTTGTGGACCGACTAAAGTCATGAATTGGCAAGTTAGTGACAAAAACTTCGACGGATATCGCCGCAGCGAAGGTCAACTCCAAGTAAAGCAATTGCAAGCAGGAATTCATTGGCTTTTGGAAAGTTGTTCTTTCTGGCTGGAATCTAGGAACTGCTCCAACGAAGGGCAGCGGAGGGAAGCCCAGTGAACTGCTCTCCAAGGGTAATATTCGTTGATACATCTACTTTGTAAGCATCCGGTATAAGGTTATAGTTACCATATAATTCGGTGCGTTTGCGGTCTCAGCTCTGAAGCCCTATTGCAGTATCCTCCTCATGCATCCATTAAGGAGTGTAGTTGGTTCACATTCCACGGGGCTTGACATCTGCAGAGCTAATGTGTCTGGCCTTCCGGCCGCTAGTACGGGATACAGTTGATTCCATTGACATCGTCGGTTGTGGGCAATAGTGCATTCGATTTGTTCGGTGGTGCTTCCGATTCGGTGGTTAAGCCCAGCATCGTGTCCAGTGACTCCTCGTTGAATCCCGGGCTTTCCGGTGCACTTGCTCTTGATCTCATCGACGTCCTGGTGCCCTTGACGTCTGCAGTATGCTAGGTGCACTTCGTTGTGATGTGTCATTCCAGCACTTCCGGTGCGGATTTCATTTGCAGTAGCGGTGGATTCTCAGCTTCCGGAGCGGCCATCCCCCACTTTTTTAAGGTCGGCGCGCCTTCAACGACTTGTGAATATACCGGTGCGTATGGTGTCAATTTCCGTGTTGATTTTGTTATCGATTCTGATCGATTCTGGCTGTTTCGATAGCCATCGTGGCTCGATACTTGTAAATCTGCATTCAATTGCAAGTCTTGCAGCATCATTTCTAATTTAAGTGTTTCTTAAAAAATAGGGTAGAGATGAAACGTAACCTTGTATATATCCATATCGGCAAGAGGACTCTTCTAATTCTTCTCCGAGTGTGTGCGATTGCACTCTGCACTCGTGAAACGCATTTTAGGCCTTTCCCGTGGTTTAATAAGTGCCATACATCTTTGCATGGATATTGGTGATGCTTACGTTCCAGGGCGGTCGTTCTTCTCTTTTGGAGATCGGTGCTTCTTCGACGACTTCTGATCATGCCAGTGTGTACGGTATCAAGTCTGATGTCAATTCTCTTATCGATTCTCGTTGATTCTCGTTCATTCCAGTATTTTCGATTGCCATCTTCGCTTGATACCAGTGATTGCATTCTCATTGCGTGTTATCCAAAGTAAGAGTTTCTTCAAGGAGAGAGTTGAGGTTCAAACAAAACCTTGAATCAGTTGCCATATAGGCATAGAGACTTTTATTATCGATCTCGGGAGTGTGTGCGATTGCACATACACTCGTGAAATTTACATTCCGTGGCCCCGCCATAACTTTCTCAGTTTCATAAGGCTTCGCTGACATGCATAAGCGGTGGTTGTTTCAAGGTTGCCATGCGCCTAGCGGCCGTTTCTCATTAATTGTATGGATCAACTCGGGTATGAATGGTCTCCCGTGTGCCACTGAGTGTCGTCTCGGACGTCCATACGGGCTCATACCAATCAGTAAGACACCGTACCTGCTCTACAAGTGTTAGATATGATAATACAAATGATGGAGCGGTAGATGGAGCGGAAAGCAGGAGCCCTTGACAAAACGAGTTATCCTCGATGGGAATCCCCGCCGTCCGGTACTCCGCTCTTGACTCGGCGAGCCGTTAGCAGTCATTCAAGCACTGTCAATGTGTAACTCTTCTGCCGCAACTACCGCCGCTGCTCCGTGCTCATCGTTGTCCAGCGCATTGGTCTCACCTGGTATGTCCGACAGTCTGACGTCCAATGTCGCTCCCCGCAGTGCTAAGCATTGCCCAATCTGTGCGATACATGCCATGCGTATGCAGTAACTGCAACAATTTGTATATTCGGAGGAGGGGCCTATGGGCCCATTGCACCGCGGGATTTCACGGGCACTTGATCTTCCTCTCCTGGAGCACTGCAATTTGGTGTCCGTAGAGATTAAACATATAGCCGGAGGAGGAACCTAGAAACCTCGCAGCACCCCCGGTGGCCAACATCCACCTGCAAGGACTTCCCACTTCCACTTGTACACACTCAATTGGTGCCGATAGGAATTCACCATTGGTTCATCAACTTCTGGTCAGCCATTGGCTTGTCAACTGGTGCGAGATGTTCTAGGAACTGAATCTTCATCATCACTACTCGGCTATCCCTCCCTGCCTTCTGCCATGTGTTGGCTTCCTTGCAAACTCCATTGCACACCCATCAAACTCAAGGATGCCGATGCGCACTGCTTCATCTGCAAGGCTGAATGTTCAAGAGGCCTTGCAGACATAAGGATGTTTGTCGCGCCGCAGTCGGTAAGTGCTGGTACGCAGGTTCCATTTCACCTTGTTGATCCCCAATTCGGACTTCAGCTGTGATGTGAGTCGAATACGGTTGTAGTGTTTATTGGCGGCATGTGTGTGGAAGTTCGTACTTCCAATCATCCAGAGAGTAAATTTGAGTATCACCTTTGAACCATCTTCCGGGTTCGTAGAACGGTAATCACGATCGCAATTGCCGTCAGCAGTATCAATCGAATATTCGGTAATATCATGCTTTGATCATCCATAAAAGAAGTGAATCTCGTAGCATTCGGCCATCTTTGCACTGTAGGCTTTGAATAGTTCATATAATCATCCTCTGTAGCTGCATTTCGTTTGTAGAATACTGGTGCTCCATAGATGCGCATAATCGTGCAATAGTAGCTAGTATCGACTTGTCTCGGTCGTTGACTTCGCGTTTGGATGGTCTATGATTCGACACGTTGAAGGGTAACAATCGTTGAACCAATTAATTGACCCAGTAAAATTAGGGCGATCAAGGCTTGCTAGGGCTTCCCGCTGATTAATAGGTTGCATTCGGTAACATTTGACTTGTTCCTGTGTTTGATCGTATGAGAAAGATCTTGTTCAACGTATGTGGAGGACTTCTCGGGGATAGCCATCTTGGCTGGTTACTTGTGTCCGGAGAACGATTCTCTTCTGAATCAACTCGAAATGTTCAGCTGGTTCTAGAGTATCGACCATGGCCTTGGGTGGCGTCATGATCTTTCGACTTTCTTGGATTTTTCGCATTACTTTCGTCTTGGTTTTCCGTCGCGTGGGGAAGTTGCATTGACATCGATTGTCGATGAACCATTGATCTACCACGCGTAAGACTAATGTCTGGTGGAGCGATAATTGCGATGTTCCGATCGTATGTGCCATCATTCTCCGTATATGCATTTTCCATAGATGCACTTCCGTGCTGGTGTAATCTTTCTCCGTATATGAACTTCCGTGCTCGTGTAATTCTTGATCCGTAGATGCACTGCCATGCTTGTGCGATCTTAATCCTTGGATGCACTTGCGTGCTCATGTAATCATTCTTCGTAGGTGCATTTCAGAGCTTCCGCTCCGTTCAGTATCAATCGAACTTGACCAAACGCGTTTATCATCGGTGAAAATCAATCGATGCGTTTTTGATACAGGGCTGCCACCTTCCTTTGTCTTCCAACAAATTGATTGATCATTCGTATACGGTTTCTCTCGTCAAACTATCTTGCGAATGTAATTTCAGGCGTAAGGCCATCATGGCCAGTCACGCGTTCCACGGAACGATTAACATCCGAATCTTCTTGGAACTATCTCTGTAACCATCAACCAGGTCAATTGAATATTAAACTTTGCGATACTTATCGCTCCTGCGACCCTAGTGTGTATCCACCAGCACCTCCGGGATGCCAATTGTAATCCTCTCTTCGAGCATCGTGATCATTGCAGGTGAGGTTGTGATCTTCAGCATCATGATCGGTATTGATTTCCTCCTTGTTGCTGATTTCGACATCCGCAGAACCGCTGGGTTCAGGTGATCAATTGATTGCCTCGGCCGGTAGCCCACCACCGATGCCTGTAGTTTTCTCACGCTCACAAAGGTTAGCGACATAGAATTGAGTTCTAGATGACTTCTCTAAAGGCATTGAGTGTATAATTGCTTGTTTTTTTGAAGTCTTTGTATGTTTTTGTACGTGTAGTGACGCGTTGGAGAAAAAGGGGTTTTTTAGGAATTCCGCATGCGAAACGTATCCAATAATTCAAGAGTGATCATAGTGTAAGGACGAGTACGGGCCAGTATGGGTCTGTACTCCAGAGTAGGAGTAGATACGGTTGCACACGAGAATAAGTGATGAAGTCATATCATTGTATAGTAAGTAAGATGATCGCTGGAGTGCAATCACACTCCCGCGAAGTGACTATATCCCGTGCAGTTACCCGGCCTCATCCCTCGGCCATCACTCGGCCTCCGCCATTGCACTGTCTTGCTTGAACTTACATAGTCAAACAACCATGTTGAAATACAAAATTGACGAATTGTACTTGTGATATTGAACTTAATTGAAACAAGATTGATAACAATCAAAATCATAAATATGCTTAGCTTATTTAATCAAATCCAGGATTTCAAATGTCCCATATAGAGTATTTGGCACCTGTTTTTGGACCCATCTAATAACCCGGTAATTTGGGCAGTTCCAAAATTTGCAGTCAAGCCGCACTGTGCTGTCTGGTTCAGTTCTGGTGGCAACCCCAACCTGGACTGGAGGCTCCGAGTTGGGACCGTTGGTAAAACTAAGCACTGCTCAAGATTTCTGTGAACAGAAGTTGAGACAGTGCACCTCTGCATCCTTGAGCAACAAACCTCTTGGATTCTCAATCCAATAATATATATCCATCTACCACATGAACAACTTGGCTGTATTGGCGGTAATCTTGTGAAGTTTTCTGGTTTTCAAAAGCCAAATTGCACCTTGCACATCTGTTGCCATCTGAGCCGAGCTGGTGTGGTTGTTGTTGTTGTTTAATTGTATTGTATTTACTCTAATTAGCGTATGACAAAGACTGATTCTCCTCTACCTCTGGGCTCCAAACTGCCAGCTAGGTGGCAAAGGTCCCCCCCCACTACCTGAAAATCAAATCTTTTACCTTCTCCCCTCTTCAACTTTAATTACCTCACTGTCCCCCATTCTAGTCTTCCCCCCGCAATGTCACTGTTCGCATCCAGTATTGCATAGGCCAAGCACAGGGTGCCTTATGAGGTGATCACAGAGGAATATCCCACCTTTGGTCCATGAGAAGCACAGTACGGTATGACATATCTATGGATTTTCACTGTTTAAGTCGATTGGTACGTCCATGGAAACATCTCGTACTGGTGCTCGCTGGTGTGTTCCTGAGAAGCAGGTATTCTGTCATAGCCTCTCCGAGTGTTGTGGGTTGGAGCATGCCATTTTCAGAGACACTCCCCTAAAGGTGAGCAGACACACACAGGTATGGGAGAATGAAGCCAAAGTAAAATCGCAACATGCCCAAAAAAAGGAAGTCTTGGCAAAACCAGGTGGTGAGGTGTATTGTGGAAGGTGTGTGTTTGCCGTAGTTGTTGGTGTGACTGAATTTGATGGATTCCAAACGAACTTAACTTCGGTTGGCCGATGCACATACAAGCAACTTGGCTTTTTGTCGTCCGATCGTCGCCCTCCAAGCGTATATGCCGATAGATTCTTTAGGCTCGCCAAGTGAGAACAACGCTTTCGCATATTTAGATTTGAGAAAGAATCTCCGATAGAAGTTTGCGAAGCTTAAATTACCTACGCGACTATGGCATCAACAAAACTGAAGATACAAACGGAGAACTTTGGCAGTGCCTTTGTGTGAC
The DNA here is from genome assembly GCA_015178995.1 of Trichophaea hybrida. NCBI lineage: Eukaryota > Fungi > Ascomycota > Pezizomycetes > Pezizales > Pyronemataceae > Trichophaea > Trichophaea hybrida. Next base: position 18,889 of record WHVE01000587.1, read on the forward strand.
TCCGCCACCGATATACACTAGCGGATGTTGAACCGCAGCGAAAGTTTCCTGCCCAATGAAGTCTATAACTTTTGCTATTTGTTCCACTCCACCAAAGTATTAATGAATAAAGCGGATGAGGCCGCGCGCAAGGTAGTGCGGTATACACGTGCGTGCACAAGCTACGACTTCAAGATTCAGCTTTGTTCAATGGTTGGCTTATCGCATTGCTTCATGCATTCACACAAATGATTGCATTACACCCAGTAGAAGTCAGGTAGCCAACACGTGCATTTGTGAATTACACCATTGCCCGAAACCACATCCGGGTAAGGCGCTCCAAACCTTACATCATGCACGAAAAAGTTGACTGACTCACATGGAGACCTTGAGGCAGATTAGCAAGGAGTTATGGAACTTCTCCGAGAAACACATTCCATAGCAGGGTATGCGCGCCACCAGCAGGGATCGTCCGCGGTTCTACAACAGAACCTCACAATTCAACAAATAATACCTTCCATGCTCTTGGGCATACTTCTGCCAGCACATTGACGTATGACTGTGGTCCGTTGTTTGCCCTTCGCAGGGACGCGCGGCGGGGTTGTTTGGATGCATAACATTCCCATGTCGCACATGACCAATTACAAAATTCAAACTCATAACTTGTGGTCCCCGAACAGGCATCATTGACAACAGAGTATGCATGACTGCATTAGTGAGACGATATGTTACGCCTTGAATAGAAGAGCCGCATGTTTGTGTGACTGTTTGACGGATTATCGCTGATACGATATTGCAATGGCCCCTCATACCCTTACATCAAAAGGTAACCGATAATCCATCGATTCATTCCTAGATTAAGATTCAACCCTAACCGAATTCTTGCGAAAGGTCGAACACATGACAGTAGAAACGGACATAAAAGCTCACTACATCGTGTTCCACAAGCTTGCGGAACTATTAGACAGACTATATCCCGGCCAGTGGAGCTAAACAGTACGTATACCCAATGTGTAAAACGGGAAAAGAAGTTAGACTCACAGGTCTCCAGACCGTTGGCGAGATCACAAGGATCATAGCGCCTGAGGCACTTACCAAGGTATACTACCAAACTTCGCAACAGAATTAACCTTTGACAGTAACTGAGCTTATAAGGAACAAATCGACTATATTCAAGACTTGGATGACTAATAAAGAGAACCAAATTATCAGAGGAGTGAATTTCTTGGGGGGCTTTTGTGCTACGGCCGTTGGGGTGGGTCATGGGCGCGGGGGTAATGTGAAAACCCAGATTGTTAGTGGTTCTGTATCTCGAGCATAGCCCACTATGAAATCTTATATACGCGAATTGTATAACTACATGAATTCAGTGAACATTGTTCGCCGGCTCACACTCAAGGCGGTTCCTTAGTCTGATTTTCCTGTAGCATCCGGAAAGTAGTACGCAGCCGTGAGCGCAAACCCAAAACCCGCCATCAGCCACTACATTAAGTCCCTGAGTTTTGCTCCTATCACGACGTGCTTTACACGACATATACATACCTATATATACTTTTATCTTAAAATCTCGGACTTGTGATAACTGCGATATTCGTTGACTAGCTGTAGGTTCAAAATATTGCTTAAAATCGACTGGTTTCCACAACCAGTTGATGAGTATTAAAGATCTTGCAAATCCGGAAGACCGAGGTGAATATACGTATAGTTACACAAATTTGTTGCATGGGACATGTAGTGGTCGTTGACTTAATTAGGCGGCCTGCAAAGTATACCCCGGATGTCCCAGGCTGTGTAATAGCGCATGTTCAAAGTTATACTAGTAGTAAGATTAAGAACACTGAAGGTGATGTGTAGTAAAGTGTATGTAACGAATTGCTGAAAGCGGTCCAAATAATACGTTGTATTGCAGCCTAAGGCAAGTTCTAACATTCTGGGGTGATAGGTACCCTGCATCGTGCTGAAATGAAACAGACATTATGGCCATTTTGGGCAGTTGGGGTTATTACTTCAGCCTCAAGTAGGCCAGACAATTTAATTTAAGCAACAGCCAGCTTTCTTTGTCATAAGCGATATGAAACTGCGACGATACTGACCTCTCGGAATATCTGCTGGAATAGCCACTACTTTTCCTACCATCGTTATTAATTTTCCTGAATGTTAGTATTAGCTCCCCTTGCTAATCGACAGTCGACATATTTCTTACTTCCTTCCTACTCTACACAGAAATACCAGACTAGTGGACCTCATACTCAGCCGGATCGTTTTCTTGATCGCAATGGGTCAAACAATTGATAACCTTCGAGGGGAATTTGAGAGGCGGCGCCACATGTCCACAGATGGGAAACACTTCATCAGTCAGCATGAAGTTAACGCACTCTTAACCAGAACTGTTATCGAGGAAGTCATTACAGAATGCGTTCGGGAATATGCAGTTCCAGATCACCAAGAAAAGATTGTCGCGAATCGCATCTTCACCGAAGAGAAAATTGTTTTTGGAATCCTCATCTGGAAGAAATGGCTACACAAATTGATGAGCTTTATTCAGCATAATGCACTCGACTCCCAACTCCCACTCGAGATAACCTGGGCTGAAAAGATTGCCGAAACTGTCGGATGGGACTTCGCTAAAAACGCACAGTGGGAGTTTTTACCTCAAACACTGAAGAAAGAAATGAGTGGCTATCATTGCCGTTTTCGCGCGGAGGAGATCTTACCGTTTATCAATGAGACGCCCTTAGGAGAAGGGTCGTTCGGTCAAGTTTTCAAGATGTCGGTAGTACCATCATTGCAAACTATCTTTCCAGAGCATGTATGTTACCTTCAGAATTCTCAAATGCAAGCCTCTAATCCATGCATTCGTTGTTCAACAGATGGCCGAAGTCTTCATAGTCAGAAAAAGATTACGGAACGAGTCAAATACTGTTATGGCCAATGCTAAGCGAGAAGAAGAGTGTCTTCAAATCTTGGACCACCTCCGACATCCCAACATTGTCCCACTGTTGGCTTCTTATAGCCACTGCGCAAATCATAACTTCCTATTCCCACTACTCCCTATGGACCTAGAGGATTTTCTAAAACTACGAGAGCGTTTCGGGGAGTTTCAGAAAGACTTTATGTTCTATACGGCTCTACATGGCCTTTCTTCGGCGATAGAAAAGGTACACTCGCTAAACCTTAACGCGAGAGACCATGACGTGGAGCTCGGACGGATTGGATACCACCATGACCTTAAACCATCCAACGTCCTAGTTGATTCCAGAACCTTTTATCTAGCAGATTTCGGACTTGCGAAGTTGAAGACAGAGGACATGGGCTCGCGAACACATTGGAAAGCGGGTCTGGGAGATTATGTCGCACCAGAATGTATGGACGAAAATTTGAGGCACCAAGATGTGGGACGCCCTTTAGACATCTGGTCATTTGGGTGCATGGTTTCTGAAATTGCTGCATACATAGAAGGCGGTCCGGATGGCGTAAACAGCTTTCGTGAACAACGATCGGGGGCTGCCTTTAGAGCAAATATGAAGGATCGATATTTCTTTACCGGAAAGGACTTGAGACCTCAGGTTACAACTTGGTTCGAAAACTTCAAGGCTAGATGCGAGGGTAGCGTGCTCCATAATTTGCTGGAGGCAGCCGGCGTCATGCTTCAAATTGATCCCATCAAGCGACCCAAGGCGGCAAAGGTCCATCAACAACTTCTGTTTCTGAGCCTAAAGGCCCTTTTCAATGCTGCACAGCAAGCTTTGACCAGATACCTTGGTGTGGCCGAGGATAATGGAGACATTGGGCCTACGGTGTCAGTGATTCGGTTCCAGAAAGCACGTCTTGCTTCTTGGGGCAAAGTCTTACATTTCACTGGAAGCGGCCCTTCAGCCATTATGGAAATTATTAACGATAAAGGCGACCATTTCCGTCATATTCTCACCAGCTTACTCGGTAGAGTTGAACGAGACATCAAAGGGGGTCTGGATGAAGCAATGCCACCATCGGCAGTCGCCTTTTCTATTCGCAAACCATTCCACGAGGAGCTTCAGGAACTCATACAAATTCTGTGAAACTCACTTCCGGCCAGACATCAGGAGAAGCTAGAGAATTCGCTGGTTACCGATAGCTGCCAAGATGAAGCCCTCCGTGATATTGTGACCAACACGCAGTCAGGTCACTATTCGGAACTTGGTGCCTTAGCATCAACCAAGCTGGATATTCTGCGCCTCAGGAGAGACAAAAACCAGGACCACGAAATACAGATAGACAATGGGGAAAGCCTGCTATTGAGTTCAGACGCATTGCACATTGAAAACGAATTTGGTGATGGACTTTCAATTGGTCGATACTATAACAAGCAAGTCTTTGTTGAATGGGTCTCCCCCACTGCGAAATGGAACAAACTGTCGGACCCCCAAAAGGAGCAGCGTATGCTATTCACAACTAAGATTTTCCGCCTACCTTCGAAGCCAAGCGGCTTTCGCGTTCTAGATTGCCTCGGTTTCGTGGTGCCAACCGCCGCTACCTCCAAGCAGCATGACTATGCTTATATTTGGGCCTTCCCTGAGTCTACTCTAGGGCCGCTGAGAAAACTCAAAAGAATTGCTCCGATCTGTCTCTTCAACATCATCAAGTCGCGTAACAAGGTCGGACTCCCGCTAGGAGAGCGATTTCAGTTAGCATATAAACTTGTCAGTTGTGTCAGGGAGTTAAACATAGTGAGGTGGTTACATAAAAACATCAGTTCGAGTAATATAGTATTCTTTGAGCAAGAGGGAAGCGCCTCAGAGCTTTCGGATGTACTGGAGAATCCTTACTTAGTCAATTTCCGGTACTCAAGGCCTTCGGATAAAGCAGGCCAAACTGAGAAAACTTTGATACCAGCCTCCAACAGCATATTGCAGCATTACCGGCACCCAGGATACTCCTCGAGTCAATCATTTCGCGAGCTCTATGACTATTACAGCATCGGCATAGTTCTACTAGAACTCGGCAGCTGGACAACGTTGGACGTATACCTAGAGCATAACCCAGGGCTCGAGTCAGATCCGGCAGCATTTAGTCAAAAATTGATAGATCATTACACTCCACGGCTGAGTCACATTATGGGAGCGAGATATAGAAACATTACTCTTGCATGTCTTCGGGGTGACTTTGGAAATGGCTCGGGGGGTGGAGGTGGAGAGGAACAGACTGTACTTGAGCAGTTTCATGATAAAGTTGTTGAACCTCTCGGTGAATTATCAAGATGGCAAATATAGGTATATGTAAGGCGGTATGCAGCAATGTGCGATGGAAAGGTTGCGAGGAAGGGGTAGGCGAGGCGTGCAGTAGAAACGGGTAACGAAAGGAGGCAGAGTTAGTGGTGCTGTGGGTTCCAATCTGGTTTTCTCCTATTAGATATTTAGTTTACTGGGGCAATGGTTATTGTTTTTGTATGTCTCCACCGTATCTCCCTGTTGTACCGAACCATCTCTCTTGAGTTGGCATGGATGCAGAACTCAAATGCGAGCAGCTCCGCGCTCAAACCTAACCCAAGGCACGTGATAACCAACTCAACGAACCGCTCCAACACCTGTAACCTATCATCAAATGAGTAGTTCTTTCTTTTCTCAGTCTTTTGCTAAGGAGCAAGTAAGTGCTTTTGCGGATAGACGTGTGTATAATATTCCACGGTTGGGGAGAGAAAAAATTGATACAGTTGACTAAAATATTCCGGATGGGATATTGCGGCAACGCGAGGTCCAAGCGGGCAAGTGATGGACACCCCCCCGGATTACAAACTACTATCACTCTGTGTTATTTAAAGTGGGTTAAATATATTAGAACAACTGAATTCAGATCAATCTGACTAGGTATTGAATAAAATTAACACAACCTGGGTATTCATAGTAATTGGTAGGCTCGGCTATCCGATTAAAGTGACTGAACGTTCTATTCCGAAGGAACCTGGATAGGGGCAATCCGTGAGGGGAAGAGGGCCCTGTCATACTCTAGATAAAATGAATACAGTGTGATTAAAACAAAATGAACAAAAGGTGTTGACGGTAATTGACTGACGTCACTCGAAGTTTAGCCAGGATCAGTCGACGCCACTCAGAGATATCGCCGGCGGCGACTCGGGCATCCAGTTTAATCATACTGTATTCACTCTAATTAGAGTATGACAGAACCCATAACACCTCCGCCTCCGAGCGAGCCAGCTAGATGGCGGTGCACCCCACCCACTACCCTTCATCCCCTATTAACAAAAGAAAAAGAGTAAAAGATTGATCGCCTCCGCAAGACAAAGGAAAAGAGAAAATAGAGAGACCGCCGCCCTCCGCACTTGAACTCCGCACCTGAACTCCGCACCTCCGCTCATTTACCCGGCTATTGGCTCGACCAATCAGGTTGCTTGCGTCCAGCCACAGAAGTCGCATTGCATGGTTTAATGTGATCGGTGATTGTGATGGTCAACACAGTAGATGTGGTAGGAAACTTCTCTCAAACAGGACATGGTATTGAAAACCGATTTCTAGATTAGAGGCACACAATGGACTTCATCACGACCGTATTCTGTGGAACTTAATCCGCGAACGTGGTTACGAGTTATGCCCGCCCACTCCGCCCCGCATTCGCCTCCTTAATATGCTGCGCCTTGCAACACAGCCAGCATACATGCATGTGAGAAAAAATTTGGTACTCATCGAGTACACAGAAGTGCGCCATAATATTCTCACGTTCGGTTTCGCCTACATGCTCAGCAACACATTAATGACCAGAACGCATCACATGAATATGTCTGGGGTTTTATGGTGAGACTGACCACTCTGGGTCGTGAGATGATCGATGACTACGCTATATTTCCGACGAGCCATGGTCATTTACATTGACTCAATCTACGCGATTGGAGTTGGCACCCAGCGCGTGCAACCCGCTGGGCGGTTAGAGAACAGAGCAAGGCACATAGGCCTAGCTACCAAAACCATAACCGCAAAAGAAAGTCTTAGGATATTGGTTGCAGGCATCATAGGTTGCAGCTGGCGGCGACCTGAAATGGATGATGGCTGTGAGCTGCTCACCTATATTAAATGGAGTTAAAAACTGCGGGAGATAGGTGACTGGTTCAGCATTTAAATCTGCTCCTCCACACTTACAATCCTGAAAAAACGACAGTATAGATTCCAAAGCATTCCAAAGCCCACATAATTCAGAAATAGCAACTACCATCACTACTTCTTGCAAGCTCAATACCAATGACTTTTGTAAGTAGCACAATGAAAATCACTCCACAGAGCAAAGAATTAACCAGGTTAACCCATAGAAGCAGAAAATTCCGGGATGGGAGAAGTACCCCATCTCATTTCCATACTCTGTGGATTGGATGGATGATGTATACAACTTGCGGGAGCAATTGGAACAGAACTGCGAATCTTTATTCGTCAGTGAACCGTCTAAGATAAAATTGGAAGTCTCCATGCAAGGAGTTGGTATGCCCGAAGATATACCAACAGCTAACTTAGAAGGCAAATACTGACAATGGATAGAGAAAATTTTCGATATTTCCACGATTAGCTCTTTGGAAGAGTTATTAATAGCAAGAGATGCGCCAGAAGACGGAAGAACAAAGTTTTTGTTAGCAACCCTTAATCAATACGACTAAAATTGTAGAACAAGCTAATCGGGCGTGCTTAGCATAATATCTCGGCGAAACTCATATACAAGGCTTAAGATTTCATCTGAAATGTTTAAGAAACTGTGTCACTTTTACCAAGTCTTCCCAAAATATCTTCACTCTGTCTTTAAGTTTCGCGAGAGGCATTGCGAGGCGGAAGAGTATTTTACTGGGGGGTGCTATCGTCATGTTCATGAAGACAAAAACAAAATCTCGATGATTTTCGGTACGCTTGAAGTAAACAACTGTTGGTACTCGATTCCTGACTATATTGCAGAGATCAGTTACAACATACGGCATTTTGAAAAGCATGGTAGAGATCTGTCAGATCCATGGTCGTCTCGCCAATGTTCCGTGTATCAGAAGTACTCCACCGGAGTAATACCTCCATCTGGATTCTCATCCAGATTCCAAGCGGAACGAGATGCAACATGGAAAGACTCAATAGAGAGGGGGAAGGCTCGCCCCCAGCTGATCACCCAATGGCCATCCATCTTTTCCTTTTATATTCTTGTGAGAAGAACTGGGGACCTTACATTGGCTATCTGGGTGATGAGCTCTCATTAATGGTAAGTCAAATTACTCATCCCCGAAACGTCAGTCATTTGAGTTACCCGCAGCGTTATGTGCTACTCGCGACATGTATTAATTCAGAAAATGTGATAGAACCGGAGCATATCTTTTCCAAAGGGGTATGCGGAATTCAATCTGGATGTGTCCCATAGCCAGCGCTTAACACTCCTACGGCGGAAACTACAAGATGCACGCTCATTACTAGAATCCAATCTTGAGGTTGCCTCAACGCTGTCAGAACACGCTGAGGAAATGCAACAACAGGGAGTAGTCTTACCTGGTGTCAATGGGCGCTTTCAGTCAGAAGTCCGGCAATACCAACTCAGGCTAAGATGCCATATCGGTAATGTTAAAAAACACTTAGACTGCTCGGACGATATCCGTCTTCTAGTAAATCTACATGTCTTCTATGTGCTATATCCAAAACGAACTGTTCCTGGATACTAATAGGAATTCAGATCTTCAAAATTATGGATTTTCGGAATGACGAACTTTTTCGTATGAACAGCGTTTCATTGAAACATATCGCGGATAAAACAGCTTCTGTGAATAAGACTATGGTCTCATTAGCTGGTATATCCAGGGTGGATTCACGAACGATGAGGATTGCTGCCCTTATAGGGACAATTTATGCTTCAATAAGCCTGGTGACGGTCAGTTGTGAGCCCTTTCTTTTATCATGTTATACTATGGCAGGTTAAACTAATGCATTGAGTGGCGGAAAGCAGTCATTCTTTTGCACTCAACTTATTGAATATCCAAATCATGGAGAAGATGCAAATGTAAAGGTGAGAAACGAGGCATGGATTTATGCCATTATTTCTATGGGTCTCATGGTATGTACATTCGTATTGGCGTATATTTGGAGGCGAAGAGGAAGACAGACCGACGCATTTATTGAAAAGGTCTAATAGTCCACAGAGTGTGGTAACGTAATTTGAGTTACTTCGAGAGTTGAAGTGAATAAATGCATTATGTAGGCTTAAATCCAAGGGGATGTTTTGTTAAGAATATTTAGAAAATACCATGCACACTTGAAGTATAGGTGTGAAATTATATTGTTTTAATCTTGTTAAATTTCCCTGCTTGCGACTATGGCATGCACACTAACACCTTATCCTTCCCAGTTTACAGTGATTAACCGAGAGCATCTTTACACAGTACCGTCATTTCTTAAATCTGCAAATATACGGACTTCTTCCTTCCATTGGCAGAATGATGGGTCTCTACTCCCGCCGTTCCACCCACTTCTAGATTAATACTCCCCCTCCAATCGCACAGTCGGACTATGCCAAAGAATCTTTTTCTGCGTCACTTCCACGTTGGCCATTCTGTTGTGGTCTAAAAGCCTCAGTCGCCCCATACCAAAGTAACCAGCATCTTCAGTGCTTTGTGTCCAGTGAAATCAACCGTCCCGTCCGTCCGGGATCACTAAGGACGGGGATGGACGGCTTGCCGCCGTCTGTCCTTGGGCTAGACAGAGACGGTGCCGTCTTTGTGAAGGTGGACGGGGACGGTGAAGTCACCGTCCCCGGCAGTCATCCACCGTCCCCGGCCGACAACGGGCGGTTACAAAATATATTTAGATGATATTGATAATAGCTCTGAGAGCGCACTGTAAGAGATATAAATAGATGCGGAGCCTGAAATCATGGGTGGAGCAGGGGTTAATCTTTGGAGCAATGGAGTCTGATATGGTACGAATGGAACAGATGCTAAATGATCTTGCATTGAGGTCAAGAGAATAGACTGGATTAGTTGTACCTAGTTTTATACGAATTTGTTATAAGTACATATAATTCGCACTCATGTTATAGCACTGTAGTTAGATACAAGTGTCACTGCACCCTGGCATGGGTCCATTTATGTCTCTTACCATGCTCTCTCAGGGTTATTTTCGATTTCATCTAAATTCATATTGTAACCGCCCGATGTCGGCCGGGGACGGTGGATGACTGTCGGGGACGGCAAAGTCACCGTCCCCGGCAAGTCCCCGGCCATCATGCCGTCATTCTGGAGTCAGGACGGGACGGACGGCCTTGGCGCCGTCCCGTCCGTCCTGGGGAAATCTCGGACGGCCCACCGTCCCCGGCCGTCCAACGGGACGGTTGACATCACTGTTTGTGTCTTTACTTCTGCAGGTGGACGCCTAGAAAGTGAAAGGCAACTGCTGCCAATAGAAATATCCTCCACTCTCTACACCAGGGCTTTCCATTCCTGCACAGAATACCTTAGCGACAGCTCTAGAGCAACCGTTTCTCCGACCCTGGCCGCAACATCGTATCAGGCCACCACGTTGAAGGTTAATTAATTCCCACCCCATTGTCTGTTGTGCGATCAAGCTGGACCGAATGTCCTCGTTGCCCTTATGAGTTGCTTGAGGTCACCCATTCATTCGTTTGTTGATGAAGTCGACTGCATTGTGTCAATATTCGTGATCAAAGACCTTTCGAATCATGGTTTAGCTTGACTGAGGGCTAGTAGAAGCGAATTGGCGGGCGGGGCCTGACGGATGGCTGGCGGCGGGCGACCGGCGGCTAGGGCAGGCGAGGCGGCTGAAGATAAACCCTGAGTTTGAGTTTGAGCCAGAGGCTTGAGCTTAAGTTTGAGTTTGGGTTGGAGCCAGAGCTGGAGGTCAGGAGCGAGGAGGGGAGTATATAGGAGGAGCGGAGTGGCAGAGGTTGGGCAAGCAGCGCCTTCAGCATAACCCACCCACCAGCACCATATTATATACTGTGTTTCTTTTTAAGTTCTTTGTTTTTGACTCTACACCGGCTTCCGGCCCAGAGCAGGAGAGTGACGGCCACTGCGGTAGCCTCCACTCCTCCGAGGCGGCAACCTTGTTTACGCTTCGTTTACTGTTTCGTTTCGGTTTTGAGTTCTGTGCCCGTTCTTGTTCGGAAAACGTTTGTATATGACTGTGAATGTAAAGACGCGTGTTCGAGGGAAGAGTGAGTCCACTAACTAGGATGTCTATGAGCCCCAAGAGCCCCAAGATAATGCTTTTGAGAAAACGCCTGACGCATATTTTCCATATTGTCACATCGCATGGAGCAGCCAAATATGCATTGTAGCTACAACGAATAAAAGCCGACCAAGGAGGGATCAAGGATAAAAACTGTTCCCCCACCAAGATGACAGCACAAGGCACAACCGGTCATCCAATCACGGACTTCATTTGCGATGGACAAGAGAGTCTTGTCTTGAATCGTGATCTTCCGATGACCGTAGCTACGCAAACAAACCATAGCCTCCTACCTGAACCTGCTATTACATTCAGTGAAGCAGGGTTAATTCCAAAACCGGCTCCAGTTAGATACTGAGAAATAATCTGCATACATGCGCAGATGCATGCGACTGTTCGCATTGTTTATTTATTACTTCGCCTACATAGTATGCGCATACATCCGTCACCATCTCAAAACTACCTACTTTTCTATGTAGCACTCGGCCTGTTGAAGTGATAGGCGTTGCATAAATAGACCTGACACAAGCTGACTGTAAGAGGGGCTGATGGCAAGGCATAAGGCACACAATGATCTTGTATATATCTCGAGTCTTTCTCCTTCTTTCTCTCTTTACACTTAGTATCTTAATCTACGCACACGGTTCTCCCCTCAATCTTTCAATAATAAGAAAGAACCGTGTGTATAGATTATGGTACAGAAAGAAGAGAGAGAGAGTCCACAGAATCTTCTAAAATGCATTTGTCACTCTTGCCACCGGATACACAACACGGCTGTTTCATGAAGCATCCGATAGGGCATAGGGCACACTACTCTCTTGTATATATATATCTCTCTCTTCTCTGTGTAACCTTAGACTATACACACAGTTCTCCGCTATCACACAGTAACAGCGGCCTAGATTTGTATTGCGAATGACGGACTGTGACTGCAGCTGCGATGCAATTGATAACATAAGACGGAATGCTTGAAAGCGAACATGGCATGAGAATACAATAATGACACACGTGGGCGCGTGTTTACATCCACAGATGTGCACATACCCAACCCTTTTAACAAGAGCGACTTCGAAAAAGACATGGCGCAAAAAAATACATAGGCAGATATATGCCAATTTATGAACTGTTATATATGTATGTCAAATTAGCAGGGTACTGAACGTTCCCTCTCGAGTTCAGGCTCAAGCTCATGAGTCGACTCAAGTTTTCGTGAGCCTCACCCTCCACGAGTTGAGTCGGCTCGAGCTCCGGCTCCGGACTCGACTCGAGCCGACTCGCGCCCATCACTACTTTCCTCTCTGCCAACCGTTACATTCATCTCTAGCTACTCGCCCGCGAATACTAGAACGTGAAGTCCGTCAGGTGGAAGTCTCTTCCGGGGTGTTTGTTGAAACTCGCGTCATTCAAAGCAGCCGTATATTGCAGAATTGTCACTTATGCTCCGAACTGGGTGAGATGCGTCGGCGGATCTCATTAATCTCTTCATTCGAATATTCTTCCCGTCCGGATACGACTTGGAATGAGCCTTGACGTTCTTATCGGTAGCTTGCCGCTCGTAAATGAGCCACCGCCAGAGGTTGAAACTGTCTATCTATCGAGTGACAAGATTGTGGATGTGCTGAGGATCATTGTTCGGTTACAATTTCATCACTCGCATCACGGTATCATCACTCGAAAACCCCCGACACCTGTTGTTGGATAAATAGACCTGACCGATGACGGAGTTGACTGTAAGCCGTAGGGCACAAGGCACACAACTTTCTTGTATATATCTCGAGTCTTTTCCTTCTCTTTCTCTTTACACTTAGTATCTTAATCTACACACACGGTTCTCCCCTCATTATTTCAACACCTGTTGTTGAATAATTGCTTAATTCTCTATTCAATCTATGCAGATATCTAGGGTCTATATACGGCTTGACATACAGTCTGAAACTCTCGTGCTTACGCATCGTATGTAAGCCACGAACCTCATACAAGCCTGAACCTCATACAAGCCTGAACCTCATACAAGGACGGAAACAGTAGACGAAACCCATATATGCAACACCTGTTGATACTACTTGGCCCACGTCATCTAGTCATGACGATGCGGCCATGAGGCCACTTAGTGGTTAGGCTCGAGATGGCATAAGGCATCAAGGCGTAGGGCATCACGACACACCTCGGCATCACGTCACGTATCGGCATGATATCATGGCACGTACGTACATGTATATAAGAAAAGTCATTCTCCATGTATAGACAATATAGACAACTAGGGAACCTTAAGTTGAACAACCGGTGTTGCAGTGATATGGAAGGGGAGAACCGTGTGCTTAGACTTAGATACAACGAGAAGGAGAAAGCCTCGGTATATATAAAAGAACTATGGAAATAGCACTGAAATAGGACCACGCAATGCATTCTAAGGGTGCCTTTTTTCTCCATGACTTTTCTCCGTGCATTGTCTTCTCGTGCGGTTTCTCCCATGCTCTATCTCGGAGCATTTCTCTGTCCATGTCTTCCTCCGAACTTGTCCACCCTACATTTCCATGGTTTCTGCCGTCACCTCAGCCGTAGTGAGTCGTTGGACAGCTATGCCTGCGTTCAGGTCGAAGCCACCTCCTGCCATGTGACAAGGAGCTCCGAAATTAACCAGTCATTTTCCTCCGTTAATTGCTAGTTGTTCATCCTCAGTTCCTCCACATTGGCAAATCTACTATTGGCCTTTCGGTGAAGGCCAACGAATATGACGACGGAGATCAATGGGGCGGCGTGTTGTGATCGGAGTCGCGAGTTCGAGCGATAAAGGGAACCTGAGCGACGAATAAACCTGAGCGACGAATGAGACCTGAGCGAGATTTTGGCACTTTGTACACGACAGTGTTGGCGTGAGGGCGCTGCGGTAAGATGAGTGCGCCAAGGAGAGATGACGGCGGAGGAGAGATGATAACGATAACCATGTAGGAGATGATATATCGATACAGGAGGGGTAGATGATACCGTAGGGCGTAGACGACAATGTGCAGTAGAGGAAGACTAGAGTAGATGAGGACACAGGGATAGACAATAGCGCGGATAGCAGAGGAGACACAAAGGCGCAGAAGAAGACGGCGGAGGGGAAGACGATGAAGTAAACAAGAGTTGTACTTAACAGAGGAGTATACATCGGCAGCGGAGAAGATGAAGACTAAGGGGAGACAGGGCGGCGGTAGACGATGGCAAGACAAGTTACACGTAAACAAGGCTTGAGTATACAACGGCGGAAGAGTAGACGACAGCAGAGGAGACAGAAGCATGAAGGAACAGATAAGGGCAGAGGAAGGGGCGACGCCCAAGTTCTGAGCTTATCGCTGTATATTTGATCCAATACTCCCCCTCCTTACTCACTCTGAGTTCAATTGACATCCCTCTGTGCTTAAGTCAGGTTCGAGCGGGTGCTAGGGAAAGTAGTAGGTATACAGATACGGAAATCTGGAGCTGGTTACTGCCAAGCCACTACCGTAGAGGATTCAGAGCTGCAGAGATCTGGAGGCTAGTGGGCTTGCTCTTACCTCCAACAAGTCTCTTTTCATTTACAGTCATATACAAATGTTTGAAAAAATCAACCAAGAACGGGCACGCAAAGCAAAGCAAGAACCAAAGAGGTGAAACGAAGCAGTAAACGAAATGTAAAACAAGGTTTCCGCTTCGAGCTGTGCAGGCCAGTGTGGTTGGTCTAGTCTGTCCGACAGTGTTGTCAACCGTCCCGTCCGTCCGACATCACTGAGGACGGGACGGGACGGCGGCTTGCCGTCCGTCCTGAGCCAGGACGGAACGGCGCCGTCTTTTTTGAGGCCGGACGGGGACGGACGGATGGGACGGCCGTTGACGGTAAATTTCCGTCCCCGGCCGACATTTGCGAGTCAGCATACATAATAGATATTCAGTTACAATAAGCACATTTCTCCACTATCTTGACTGTGAAGCAAGATCCTTATTTATATCTCTAACCACGCACTCAAACTGAACCTGAATGCTCACTACTGATTGAGAGTCTAGAAATATAGATAAATCCATTTATATCTTGTACCGCGCGCTCTACAGTTACTGTATATGTATTAATAGTAAGCGCCCGATGTCGGCCGGTGACGGTGGATGACGGCCGATGACGGCATTTTTGCCGTCCCCGGCCGTCATCTGCCGACATGCCGTCCTCAGCGGGCTCGGACGGGACGGACGGCCTTGGCGCCGTCCCGTCCGTCCTGCAGATATTGCGGACGGACGGGACGGTTGACAACACTGCTGTCCGACGGCTTTGTGATTTTGCTGGCTATGCGCTAGTGAAAAAGAAGCCGGCTGACAGACTAGTAGTTGGTCGTTGCAGAGGAACTGTACCTGAACTGGGACCCGTGTGATAGCTTGGTGCTCGACTCGATGCTGCTTGTGGCCGTGATGTGCACAGCAATTCCTCCAGTTCTTACCTGAAATGGTTAGCTCGCATGTGGGACATAGGAACGGCCCGAGCCGTATCCCAAGTTGGCCGCTCTGCCAAGGCGACATCCTTATCAAAGTGAGCACAATCGGTACGACATAAAGCGTGAAATTTCACTTCGCGAAGTTCGTAATATGCACACACATATAGCCTTAAAACCAATACCCCATGAAGGTGTACTTTTGTATGCTTTGGCATGCTACCTAGCAAGGAAGAAGGCGGCCCTAGTAGTTAATAGTTTCGAATTCTTGAATTGACACCTAACATGCCTACCCATAATTGCTGGATGTTTCCGGGCAAGCTACCAAAAAGGATTGAGTTCCAGCTACAGGAGTTACCAATAAAGTTAACATTACAGCAGGAGGTGGTGACGACGGCTATGTCGTAGAGAATCAGGTGCAGTCCGCGGGGTAGATGAGGCAAAGGGCTGTTCAGGTGGATGAGATGCAGGCATAAAATCCATCTAGAGTCGGCACTGGGGGTATTGTATACAAAAATTGTTCATGCATGGGGTAATTTTGAGATCACCAGTGCCGCGGGATTGGGCTAGCGAGAGGTACATGTGACGTGTGGCGAGAGGGAGAAGGATGCGAAAGTTGAGAGAAGGAAGGAGATAGAGGACAAGAGTTGGATGACAATGAAGGCCGAGGTCATAGAAGGAGACACAGGCCGCCTGGTGGAAGAAAGGGTAGATACGAACCGTTCGCCTACCAGTATATATAAAACTCGACATCGTCATCCAATCCAATCTTCACTAGAGATAGATCTGAAAATCCATACCTGATCAGAATTTTGCCATAACATCTTAGCTAGTGATAACACCAGATCCGGCAGCATTTGGGACCCGGGGTTACAAAGCCATGATTGGGTAACAAGGACGTCGTACTGACACCTGTTGAGCTGTTACAACCACATTCGTGGGTTATATTCAAACTACAAACTGATCACTCTATGACAAAACCATCACTCGATCATGATGTCATCACTCGATAGTTGTGCTATCACTCTGCGTAAATAAAGCTGACTGTAAGCTAAGCCGATGGTAAGGTACCGGTGGATACAAGGTACACAACTCTCTTGTATCTCGAGTCTTTTCCTTCTCCTTCCCTCTTCACTTTGTACCTTAGTCTATACACACGGTTCTCCCCATATTTCAACATACTCGTGTTACTGTGATAGGGAGAACCGTGTATAGACTTAAGGTACAGAGAGAAGAGAAGAGGAAGGACACGAGATATTATTATTATTATAAGGAGGTCTCTGAGATCATGCAATGTCCGCACGAAGCATTCTGATTTGTCCACAGGTGGTACATCCCTGCAAAAATCATTATGATTGGTTGACTTGATGCCCCCCGTGCTCCAGAAAATGCGAAATCCAAACATTCCAGCTCAATTAAGTCTCTGATTTTCACCCTGATCACAAAGTAAATTATACATTCAATATGTGTAAGTTGTCACTCTTTTGCCTCCCAGTCTCTGATTTGCAATCCGATCAATATTTGTGGAGTCGCTGTGGAAAAGCGGCGATTTTGGCCTGATTTTTGCCATTATACAATGGCGGCAAAGCTGCCTCCAAAATTTGCCAGCCAAGATCAAGGCCAGCTCGATCATCTTCAGCCACCCGAGAGCCAGCAGAGATCCAGACCTGCTCGATCATCTCAAGCCAGCCAAGAGCCAAATCGGCTCGATCACATCCAGCCAGCCGAAAGCCGGCCCAGCTTGATCATCTCCATTAAGTCGAGTGCCAGCTTGACTCGATCGCGTCCAACCAGCTGAAAGCCAGACTAGCTTGATGCTCTCCAGCCAGTGGAGAGCCAGCCCGGCTCAATCACATCCAGCCATTGGAGAGCCAGCCCGGCTCAATCGCGTCCAGCCAGCCAAAAGCCACCCCGGCATGATCATTTCCAGCGGACCGAAAGCCAGCCCAGCTCGATCATCTCCAGCCAGCCGTGAGCCAGCCCTGCTTGAACATGTCTAACCAGCCGATATCGTACGTTCTATTGGATTGTCGAATCATTTCACTCGCTTCAGTTAGGCAAGACACGGATGACGTCGCTCCTACGGAGTCACCATCCTACGTTCTGTTCAATTGTCGAATGATTTGACTCACCGCAGCTAGCCAAGACATTGATGACGTCGCGCCTACGGAGTCACCATCGTATGTTCTGTTTGATTGTCGAATCATTTCACTGGCCGCTGCAAGCGAAGACATGGATGACGTCCCTCCTACGGAGTCATCGTACGTTCTGTTCGATCGTTGAATCATTCCACTTTGCGTCTTCATTGATATATTTTGTGACCATTCCGATCTTGCTTCCGCACTGCATAACCTCCCTGTCGCATTATTTGTCACCTCTGTCGTCCTGCCGTTACTTCGCGATTCTTGAGTTATAAAGTGTGGTATTACTCTCCCTACGATTCCTTATTTCGATTTCCGTACTCGACGCCTTCGTTCATTGGTCTAATGCTCATCTCCAGCGCCCAGCCAGCCCCAAGTCAGCACGTCTCGATCATCTCCATCCATATCATGTCCAGCCAACTGAAAGCTAGCCCGCCTGGATCGTTTCCGGTCAGCCTCCAACCAGTCCGTCCAGATCATCTCCAGCCAGCCTCCAGCCAGTGCTTCGAGATGGTGTCCAGCAAGCCGAGAGCCAGCCTATTCAGATTGCGTCCAGCCAACTCCTACCCAACTTCGCTTAATCACCACCAGCCAGCTTCGTTCAATCACCACCAGCCAGCCTCGTTCAATCACCACCAGCCAGCTTCGTTCAATCACCACCAGCCAGCTTTGCTCAATCAACAGCCACCAGCTGCTACCCAGATTCGCTCAATCACCACCAGTAATCTTTGCTCAATCAACAGTTGCCAGCCCCTACCCAGTTTTGCTCAATCACCACCAGACAGCATCGCTCAATTAACAGCCGCCAGCTCCTACCCAGCTTCACTCGATCACCACTTGCTCTCCTTGCTCAATCAACAGCCGCCAGCTCTTACCTAGCTTTGCTCAATCACCACCAGCGAAACCACCATCCCCTGCCTAACTTCGCCCGATCACCGCCAGACAGCTTCGCTCGATCAGAACCACCATCTCCTGCCCAGCTTCGCTCGATCACCACCATCTTATTCGATCAACAACCGCCATCATCTCTCAATCACCACCATCTTCTCTTGATCAACAACCGCCAGCTCCTACCCAGTTTCACTTGCTTACCACCAGCCAGCATCCATTGATCAAAAGCCGCCATCTCCTACCAAACTTCGCTTAATCACCACCATCTTCACTCGCCAGCTCCTACCTACTTTTTCTCAATCACCACCAGCCCTCTTTGCTTGATCAACAGCCGCCAACTCCTACCAAGCTTCGCTCGATCACCACTTGCTATCTTTGCTCAATCAACAGCCTCCAGCTACTATCGAGCTTTGTTCAATCACCATCAGCCAGCTTTGCTCAATCAACAGCCCCAGCTTCACTCAATCTCCACCAGCCAGCTTCGCTCAATCACCAGCCGCCAGCTCCTACCCAGCTTCACTCGATCACCACCAGCTATCTTGGCTCAATCATCAGCCGCCAGCTCCTACCCAACTTCTCTCGATCACCACTAGCTATCTTTGTTCAATCAACAGCCGCCAGCTCCTACCTAGCTTCGCTCAATCACCACCAGCCAGCTTCGCTCAATGAATAGCCGGCAGCTTCGCATGATCACCACCATCCATTATTGTTCGATCAACAGATTTCAGTTTCTACCCAGTTGTGTTCAATCGCCACCAGCCAGCTTCATTCAATCAATAACTGACAGCTCCTACACAGCTTTGCTCTATGATAACCGCCAGTTTCTACCCAGCTTCGCTCGGTCACAACCAGCCATCTTCGTTTGATCAACAACCTCCAGCGTCTACATAGCTTTGTTCGATTATCCTGAGAGGCAGCCCACCTTGATCATATCCAGCCAGCCATAAGCCAGCCCTACTTCATCGCATCCGGCCAGCTGAGAACCATTTTGGCTCAATCGTGTCCGGCCAGCTGAAAGCCATTTTGGCTCAATCGTGTCCAGCCAGTTGAGAGCCAGCCCAGCTCGACCATCTCCAGCCAGCCTGCATCAACGCGCAACCACCGGCTCCAACTGAATCTCCAAGTGCACTTGATTGAAATACTAATGCTTTAGTCTAGGTCGGCTCAATCGCCCGAGAGATAGATCCAGCTCGATCATCTCTAGCTAGCCGAGAGCCCGCCCGGCTCTATCGCGTGCAAGCAACCGTGAAGCAGCCATTTTTGCAATACCAAGTGTATCTAAGATTTACCATGCTTTTTGTATATAGTTAGCAATAAATTTTTGAATCAAAGCTGTGACCGTGAATTAAGGCTGCGACCGTACAGTGTGCTGTGTCTCGAAGCAAATGCTGCGTCTGTAGGCACCACAGTATGACGGCTATCGGTTCAACCAATTAGGTTCCTTGCGTGTAAGCAACTAAGGGCGGCAAAGCCGCCCCCCATAGCTAGTATAACATATACACATGGTTGTCCGCTCGAAGCATTCTCATTGGTTGACTTGCAGTATGTATCTCTCAGAAGGATTTTTATTGGTTGACAACCCACCACCTCAAGCTTTTGTAGTGGCTTGGCATAACCCATCAAATAATCTCAAATATTCACTCCCAATTAAGTATTTGAGTTTACCTCTGATCATAATAAAATGTTTGCATGAAATGTTCAGAATTTGTTGCTGTTTTACCTCCAGGTTTTCAATTTACTATATCTTCAAAATTGATACAGAGGATGAGGAAAAACATCTATTTTTGGTATTTTTTGGCGATTTTCAAGTGTTTTTTTACAGTCATTCTAACAATTTTAAAGATATGGTAAATCAGAGATCTGGAGGTTGAAGAGCATCTAATTATATGGAATAGATGTATATATTACATTGAGATTGCAGCTAAACTCAAATATTTTGTACATTTTAGACTCTGTTTGCAAGTTTTATTTTGAGCTTGCATGGAGAGATACAGCTCAAGATGTTGAGGGGGTAAGGAATTGGCATGTGTGGATCCACTAGGTTAGTGGGTGCACTATACTGACAAGGATATGAATTATTTTGTCACATGCAGTTGGACTGGAATATTGCAGCAGACATTGTTATTATTAGTTTAAGCAGGTACGTGCATATGCATTGTCAGCACGAAGGATTCTCATTGGTTAACTGGTGGTACATGCCTGCCACTTGATGCCCCATGATCCAGAATTTGCGAAATCCAAACATTCAAGCTCAATTAAGTCTTTGAGTTTCACTCTGATCACAAAGTAAATTATATATTAAATATGTGTAAGTTGTCACGCTTTTGCCTCCCAGTCTCTGATTTGCAATCCAATCAATATTCATTTAGTTGCTGTGGAAAACCCACGATTTTCGCATGATTTTCAGCATGATTTCACAGCAACTCAATGAATATTGTTCAGATTGGGAATGTAAAACGGGGAGGTGAAAGAACACGTAAAACGGCATAATTCACATATAGATTATGTCACGATACAATAAGAACTCAAAAACTTGATTACAATAAAAAATGTGGCCTTGCAATATATGGGTTTTCAGGTGGGAACCGGCCCAAATGCAATGGTCCGGGATTTTGGTGTGGTAAACCTGTTGCCATGGTCCAATTCCAGTCCCAACCCTAACCTGAACCATTGCATTTGGACCAGTTCCCACCTGAAAACTCGCATATTGCAAGCCCACTGTTTTTCTTCCAATTAAGTTTTTGAGTCCGTATCATATTGTGACATAATCTATACATCAATTAAGCTGTTTCATTCATCATTGGTTGACTTGATGCCCAATGATCCAGAAATTGTGAAATCCAAACATTCAAGCTCAATTAAGTCTTTGAGTTTCACTCTGATCAGAAAGTTAATTGTACATGAAATATGTATAAGTTGACACTCTTTCACCTCCCAGTCTCTGATTTACAGTATCTTCGATATTGAAAGAGGTTTTGGTTCCAGATTCATAGTAGTTCAGTCTCCAATTATTTTGTACCAATTAAGTTTTTAAGTTCTTATCATATCACAATATAATCTATATGTGAAAGATGCAATATTAGGTGCTCTTTCTCTTTCCCGTGTCTGATTTGCAATCCAATTGATATTCGTTGAGCAACTGTGGAAAAACCACAATTTAGGCATCATTTACAGCATAATTTCACCGCAACTCAACAAATATTGATCAGCTTACAAATCTGACATTGGGAGGTGAAAGAGTGCCTAAAACTACACTTTTCATGTATAGATCATATTGCAATATGATGAGAACTCAAAAACTTAATTGGAGCAGAAAACATGAGATTATAGGGGCCAATCAATAATGAAGCTCTGTTGTCTGGCAGTTGGCTGGATGCTGACTCTGGACTAATATAACATCCATACCTAAAAAACCAAGGCGGCGAAGCCGCCTCCGTGCCTAGTAGATACACAATTACAGATACAGTTGAACATATATAGCAGCAGTTCATGGTACTAGATATAGAGTATTGGATACAGTTGTGGATTTGCAGATTGGTATATATATGCACATCAATTCAACCTCAGTGGTGGATACACAGTGATAAATATACTGCAGCAGATATCTAGTGGTAAATATTTACTATCAAATACAATAGTATATATATAAATCAGCAGATACAGTGCCAGATATGCAATGGCAAACAGTATGTCCGATTTACAGTTCAGTGGAGCTAATAGAAGAGAAACTACAGTGGATACCCAGGGGCATATATATTGTATCAAATACAGCAGTTGAGATAGTGATTGATATACAGATAAAGTAATTCATATACAATAGTATAACTCTAGCTGTTGACATACAGCAGCGAATACTCCACAGTCGTGATACAACCGTATATATGTCACGAAACATATTGTAATAGATATATAGAATTGCAAATACGCTAGCAGAACATGGATAGAAGATGGAGCAGCAGATTGGCATTGGCAGATTAAAATACATCTGTGCTGCAGGTTAACTTCTATTGCAATTGTATCCAAACTGATATTCAAAGGAAGCCTATATGGTTTGTCTACTATATACCATGTATCAAGGTTTCAAGGCTGGGAGTTCCTGGGGTTATAAAAACCAAACTAAAATTCGGAATTGCAAGTATTGCAAACAGGATAAGAGACTCAAAATCTGGAATCACCAAAGTGAACAGTGGTTGGTGCCAAAACTATTGATTGTTTTGGGGACTAGAGAATGTGTGAAAAACAAACCTATCCTCTACGGATCGACCAGCTTAATATTCAGCTGACGCGACAGTCATCACCTTTGTTCACTTGTTCCAAAATACATCTTATCATTACCCAACTATAAACACAACCCATTCAACTGATGGTTCATGCAATAATCATTATGCCATATTTACAATACAACCAACGAAATCTGATTCATTCTAACAAAACCTGATTCATTCCAGTGAAATCTGTTCCCGTCTAACAATACCTGATTGTTTCCATCAAAAACTGTTTCCCTGCATATACCTCATTCCTTCTCCTTCAATCCATACTCCATCCTCAATCCTGACTTGACACAACCGTGTCACCATGCCTGAACCAAATTGACTGAAGACATTATGTTCTGGTGGCAATGAAGACTGTATTCACTCTATCTAGAGTATGTCAAAACCGAATTCAACTGCACTTTCCATTGATTTTGACATTGCACTGATAGATGAAATGATCGCAAAGGGAAACAGAGCAGCAGTTGCACCTTCACTTATATTATACAGTGGCACGATAAGATTGTGAGGGGTTTTCCCTTGGCATACGTATGAGGTACATTAGGCTTAGTCTCCCAGGCTCACTCGTGACACCTTATGTCACGAGTGGAGAGTATACATCTGAGGATGGCAACTAATGAGTATGCGGAAGACTCAACATAGCTGGGTGAAAATCGCAATATATTCCAAGCTTCAATACCGTGTCGTAGCAAAGTGGACTAGCTAATCTGTGTGGAGACAATACGTATGTTCGATCTGACAGCGACCAACGGGTAATATCTTCGGCGCTGGCTAAGGCATGGGACACATGAAAAACTGTACTGCCGAAGCAACGTAATTGCCTTGCAGCAACCCTCAGGTTGGCTGTGCATTACAAATCAGACCAATGCTACCTCATATAAAACTAATACTGGGACAAAACTATTCTCAGAAACTGTACTCAGTTCCCCAAGATTGTTGGACGAATGATAATATCTTAGTATGAAGAACTTTGCTATCTCCCCAGATCAGTAATCAATGGAGATAAGCAAATTGCACCCCGATAGTTAATTCTACATAAAAGATATGTGTTCAGATCTAGACTGTCGATCCCCAGCTCTGTCGCGTTTGCAAACGCGATAAATGTGAGAGCGCACCACCCTCCGGGGAACACGGGTAAGACGCGATGACACTAGATACGTGGCAAAGTATGGGTCAGTAGTTCATTAAACCTTTGATCACTATTCCACTCAAGCAGAAGAAAGATAACTAATACAAAGTAATGGTCCCATATGCATGACAGCAATGTCATACTATGCCGGATGGCCTGTGGAATGTGTGGTAGGGGCTAACGCCTCTACACATTGTCAAACAGAACTCTCCGCAATCAACTACCGAGATCGGCGCTACAGCAACGATCGGTCGTCCTGCGAACACCCACTTTGGTGGACTGAATGTTATACAGATAGTACTATACACACACATGATAGTGATAGAGAAGTACCGTCATGCCTTACTGATATACCTCTGACGGGAAATGCTCACCTATAAAAGACCACCATAAACTCCTGTTTAAACCCAACGATCAAGCTCTATCAGCAATCCACAGTCAGAACAACCACAGCAGAAAACCACCTGAAATATTATTAAGTTAATACCTTAAGAATATCTATTACTTATGTCCCAATACCACCGTAAAGACATTATCATGTACAACGCAGCCTACCTCCACTCGTACTTCGAAACTGACGCCTACCTAGACTTCTGGTACAACTTCCTGAGTTACAACAATCTTGTGGACGCATATGTCCACTACTGCGAGGCAGGCAAATACACGTCGCAGGTACCGTTGGACGAGTCCTCTGAAGACTACCTACAAGATTCGTACAACTTTTGAAGGACGGCCGTGAACTTGCGTATGACTGTATACATTCATACCCCTGAATGCCTACAACGAGTTACATTTGAGATCCACTTCTTCATCTTCGTCTTAGTCGTTGAAATCAGGTTATATCTACACCGAGTACAACGATACCGATTCACCTCTACACATGCAAGAGCACCCACGTAACAGTATAATATGTCCAAAGTTATCTGAAATACACAGTTCATGAACTGTGAACTGTGCAACACGAAAGCTTGCTGCTCCAACCACATTAAAGAAGGTACAAACCCATATATCATAAAAAGCTGTCCAGAACACTGTTCAAAATATTGCAACAATAAGTGTGCCAGTTGTAGACATATCCAACAGCTAGCTTTCACAGAACAAAAAAGGGAAAAATTCTCGGGACCGTATACGATAGCATCCCAACAATTGAATAATGGCGACTGCCAGACGTCGACTGACATTTGGAACGAGCCGGTTGGCACACGTATCCACCGCCTTCACGAAGTCAAAATCGGCGCCGAAGCCCTTACCATACTGGGTTCAGAAGATACAAGATCACTACCAACAAACTCGGCAACAATACCAGGAAATCACCCAGGACGAGGATACCGAGATGACGGACAGTGTCCACATACCAGTATCACGTCTAGAGCAGGAAATACGGAATCTGATTGAATGCTGCAATACCGAGAAAAGGAGTGATCGAAGTCGAATTCGACGATGTCCGACGGGACTGCGATATATTCGCCCAGCAGGTTGAAACCAACAGAATGATCGGAGTTCAAGTCCTGGAGGGTCACGACCAACAAATACGGCCACTTGATTTCGTCCTCAAGGAAGCAAGGACAGGAATCGACGCCATCCAAGATCAAACACAACAAATTATTCTGGGAGTAACAGAAGAGTTTGTGAAACTAAGGGAAAGAGTGGATAATTGCGAAAACGAACACAATCAAATTCAGCTGAAACAGACAGCAATGACAATTTTGCATAACGCTCTAAAAAAAAAAGAATCACCTTAGAAAAATACGTCAAGGACGATGTACCAAATGAAGATGATATGCGGGACATAATCCATAGGATAAACGACATCGCAGATCAAACTACCAGCTTGACAGAAGCCATAGCTGAGGCCAAGGTTTCAGCCACAACGCCGGAAATGAGAGACAGAAGGAGGCAGGTGCAACAATGGCAACTGAGAACGAAAGAGATGAATAGGAGTATCTCCCCAATAACTGTTTTAGATGTCGCTCCCATAAGTGGACTCAGAGGAGGATCGGGATCCGACGCAGGAGATCCAGATTCAGATCCACAACCAGCACCAAGCAGAAATAGAGGTCCATCAATACCAAGGAGCAATTCGGGAGCACCACCACCACCGCCAAGAGGTACTAGCGGGGATCCACCACCATCAGAGCCACCAAGTCACTCTGGCTCCCGAAGATGGAGGTTGAGGTCAAGAACCCGAGCAACGGCAACAACAAGCAACCCAATGGATTCCAGAAACAAGTTGCCGGACCTGCCAAAATTTTCAGGAAACAGTAAAGAAGACTTCGATGTATGGTGGATGTGCATGGAAACCTATATTACGGACCAGCAACATCTGTTTACTAAATCAGGTATCAAGCTGCAGTATTGCAGAGAACGAATGGACAAGAATGCGTTAGCATGGCATATGCAGTGGAAAACAGAAGCTAGTGCTGGAGTACACGTAAGAAGCTGGTCAGCCTACCGAGCAGCAATATACGCCAGATTTCACAATTAGTACCAACAGGAAACGGCATACAAACCAATATTGGAAGTAAGATATGAAGGAAACATCCAAGATATGATGATGGAAGACGATACCCTAAACGTCAAAGCAATAATCGCAGGAGTAGCCTATCGAATGATGATGTTGAAAGGACTACCGCCACAGATCTTTAAACAATTGTCAACGTTAAATCCGGCAGACAAATCAGACGAATAACTTAGGGAACTCATCATAAATGCCGGAAAGAATGTCGAAGTCTGGCAAGTGACGGAAAAGAATTTCGGTATATAAAGGGGAAACTCAAAAGCAACTGGACAAGTTTCCGAGTCGGAATCGGTTCAGAAAAAAGCATTCAGATAACCGTCAAGGTTTGAACACAATAAACCACAAACAAAAACATATCAGAATCGATCCATGCAAGTACCACAGGGATTCAAAAGTGCGGGATGTAACCGCAGCTGGCCGATGGCTGGGTAAGTGCCCAGGATATATTCACTGCGCGGGAGTGCCAATTGCACTCCAGCGATTATCTTACCACCATACATACTGACTACTCTACTTAATCACCCATTCTTGTGAGCAACTGTATCTACTCATACTCTCAAGTACGGAGCCATACTCGGGCGTACTCGCCCTTACACTATAATCGCTTATTAGAAATTGAATACATTTCGCTCACAGAATTCGCAATTACCCTTTTTCGACGTGTTAGAACTACACCGAAAATCTTGTCGATACAATCTAAGTAACCATCATATTGAGTTGATTGACGAAAGTAAACATATTCCTCAACGATTCGGAAGTCAATTAGTCACGGAAGATGCGTCATTGGCCATGGCCATACCACTCCAAAGTCTATGAACACGACCGCCGAGAGCAATGGCATACGAACGGACGATCGAGACGAATCGAAAGTCAATGGTGCACGAAGTAGATGATTCCGAGCTTTTTCGGAAGTCAATTGATCACGAGAGACGCGTCACCTGCCACCACAGGCACCCCCAGAACTCGAACACGATACTATTCACAACCTACAATGAATATCATCGCTCGATCAATGAATCAGGATAAGTCTACTTGTCCATCAAGTCAGTTGACTGCCACAGAGGCGATTCTGAAGTCAATTGGCCCCGAGTGCAGTATCGCCGGCCAAGTAGGCTACTCAACATGACGAATTCGAACGCGTCGCAACACCTCACTTTTCTCGGCCTACAAGCATCGAACCTTCATAAGGAATCCCATATAGATTCAATTGACTACTTCAGAGACCATTCCGAGGAGATTGGGAGGTCAATCGATTCAAAGAGTACCATCACTGACCGAGATCGCTACATGTCGCGACACATTATTATACACACCTATACCGAGTATCTTCGCTACTCTGGCGTGACGACTCAGGATACGTATACTCTTTAAACAAGTTGATTGACTGCAATAAAGATTATTCCGATTCCGGAGGTCACTCGATCAGAAGAAGGCGTTACTGGCCATGATGGCACCACCGAGGAGACATCGAAACTCATTCATCTGGATCAATCGCATACAGACGAAGGATCGAAACGAGTCGGAAACTGATTGATGGCATACAGTCAAGCATAATCGAAGATTCTTTACACGTGTCGATTCATTGGTTCTATATTACCGCTTTTGCAACGTGCCACTACTCACTTCTCGAAACCCACAAACAATTGTCACTGGCGTGGTTCGAGCGAAGTATTCCATCTATTGGAGTTGATTGATGTGAGCAGAGTCGATTCCGATTTGGAGGTCATTGGATCCCAAGAGTTGCATTACGGACCGTGATCTCAACACATCTCAACATACGACTTAGAATCACTATGATTTGTTAAGTACATCCAATTCAGTTGATTGATGGTAGTAGTGACGATTCCGAAATATATTCGGAAGTCAATCAGCGCTGAGAGACCGGTCACCGGCCTGATGGCCTCACCACCGAGAAGTCCTATATTCGCCGAAAGCATTCCCATAGGGATGAATGATCAATGACTATTGAATTCTACTTCCAAACACATCCATTTTGGCTACCGAGCTCAACGCGAGGTCAACGACCAAGTCCTGTCGATACGAACCAGAGTTACCATTGCACGATCGACCATTGCATAAACATGCGTACTTGGCAATTACCTTCATCCAAACTGATCGGAAGCTCCGAAACGCACCTACAACGTCATTCTACGGGCGATGTGCACCGATGAAGAATGATTATATGAGCACGGAAGTGCACTCACAGAGACAAGACTACCGACGGGCAGTGTTCAGACCCAGATATTGGAGCTGCGATCGCAGATCATGAAGCAGCTCAAAGTGGGAAGTTTAAACCCCGAACGTTCAAAAGTGTCAAGCAGATCAAGCCGATACTCCATTGTGCGATTCAATGAGACTGATGAGCAAGTACGAAACGCGAACAAAATCACACCTCAAGTCATTTGATCTCCAAGCCGTAATGGATGCACATTCAAGTCATCGGATCTCCAAGCGGGATGCATGCACATTTAAGTCGTCGTATCCCCTAGCGGGAATGGACGCATCTTCTCCTGCATATCCCTGATCTGGATTGGGCAAATGGTTAACCTTGTGTATATAGGAGAAAAATGTCATTTAATTGTCAAAATCCCAATCGGGTGAGACATGCACGCGATCCGCAGAGTATGCTTCTCCGTGCAGTGACGTGACAGCCTTCGGTTGACGAACCGTATGAGCTACTTCTGGGCTTATCTAGGCAAGAAACCCAGATATTGACTTTGGCCCTCCGAACTCCATGCGGGGGTGCCACCGGCGGCCACCATCGTGACGTCGGAACCTGCAAAGGAAAGGAAGTTTCGGCTGCAGGAGGGCGGTGATGAGAATAAGCCTCCGGACATATACGCTTGGAGCCACCACATACGGTAACCTACTAGCTAGCAAGGTTGTCGAGACTTTCGCCACACGAGCTGGACGATTGTACAAGGGTTGCTGTGAGCTTGCCTGGAAGGCACCAAGCACACAAGGTGGGAGAAACCACATGAGCTGGACCAGCGAGCAGGAGCAGTGGCGGGAGTTGCGGCAGAAGAGTTACGAACGATGGGGGGCTTGAATGACTGCTACCGGCTCGCCAAGTGACGAAGGGAGGATGCGCGCCACTATTATCCTCCATTGTGACGGGCCGGCGGCACCGCTACTCCCGGGAATCCTTACCCTCCATCAATATGAAGTTGAAAGCACAAAGCTAACATGTATAGATGGAGAGACAAGCACCTGACATCGTACCTACAGACGATGGAGGCCGCCAAATACCAAGAATTGTGGAGGTCTTTAGCAAGGCCAAGGCTGAGACACTCCCGCCGCATCGTCCAATTGACGATGCCATTGATCTAATGCCCTGGCACATGCCATATGGGCAGATCTATAACCTGTCGGAGATTGCGTTAAGAACTCTAAAAGCCTATATCAAGACGAATCTAGCCAATGGCTTACCCAGCCGTCATCATCACCGGCGACAGTGCCGATATTTTGCAAGGGAAGGCAATCATATCACAACCACCACACATGTATGTCAGCGAATCTTTTATCAAGTTATAGAACTACGGCAGGACCACGAAATGCAGGTTGTACGAGTGTAGAGTGCAATCGCACACACTCGGAGAAGGATGGCAATTGTCCATTGTATATGGAAACACAAGGTTTCGTTAAAACTTCTACTTCTTTAAGAAAATCTAACTTTAGGTGACTCGAACGAGAATCGATAAGAGAATCGACAAGAGTCGATACCGTAGGCAACGACATAATCATAAGTCGTCCACGAGCACTGACCTCCAAAAGAAGGGGATGACAGTCACGCAATGCAAAAAACCACCGATATCCATGCAAAGAAGGATGGCAACTTGAAACTCTTAATTGAGTACCGAGCTTTCAAATGCACACAATCATCAATTGATGAGAAATGGCTGCTAGATGCATGGCACTTATTGAGCCACGGGAAAGCCGCGGAATGCAGATTTCTTGACTGCAGAGTGCAATCGTGCACTCTCTTGAGATTGATAACAAGTGTCTTCTCACCGATATGGATATATAAGGTTACGTTTAATTCTACCATATTCTTTAATAAACACTTACTTTATGAGTGATAATGCCTGATTCGCAATTGAGTGCAGATACAGAGGCAGGAGGCCACAATGGCAATCGAAACCGTCAACTCAATGCACCGGCTGCATTTAGTCGTCAATGGAGCACCGACCTCAAAAGGAAGGGGATGACCGTTCCGAAAACCGAGATACCTCTACATTTAACGAATTCGGCACCGGAAGTGCTAGAATGACTCACCACCACTGCAACGCACCCATTATGCTGCAGATGTGAAGTACACCTGGAAGTCAATGAGATCAAGAGCAAGTGCACCTAGGAGTGAACGAGAAGTCACCGGTTACGGTGCTGGTCTTCATCGCTGGAAGCACCACTGAATGCATCGAATGCACGATCAGCTGCAACCAACGATATCACTGGAGTCAACTGCACCCAATACTAGCGGCCAAGAGCCAGCCAAATCAGCAGTCGAAATATCAACTTGAAACTGCGCGGAATGTGAACCGACTGAACTCCATAATGGACGAATGAGACTACCGCAATAGAGCCTTCAGAGCTTAAGTTACCGAAAGAGCAAAAGCACCGAATCACATGGAAACTATAACCTTGTACGGCATGCTTACGAATTAGATATATCAACGAATGATACCCTCATCGAGCGGAGCAATGAATGACCGAGAGCACTTAACAAAGTCCTGACAATGATCAATTGACATCACCGCCGATAGTGGTGATTAACCGCATAGGGCTAGATTCAGGATGTCACCACTATATCAGTTGAACCGTACGATGATCTCCTACCGGCGATTCAAAAGGCTTTGTCTTCTGACTCATTGGCAATCGACGTGAATGCGACGATAGTCGACTCGCACATGTCAAACACCCCCGATGACAAGCACCAATGGAAGGCCGTTGCTGGAGCTCTGACTTACGAAAGGAGGATATACGTTCCTGCAGATCTAACACTTCGTGCTAGAGTGATAAGGACTTGTATTGGCCCACGG
This sequence comes from Trichophaea hybrida, assembly GCA_015178995.1. Taxonomy (NCBI): domain Eukaryota; kingdom Fungi; phylum Ascomycota; class Pezizomycetes; order Pezizales; family Pyronemataceae; genus Trichophaea; species Trichophaea hybrida. Next base: position 50,476 of record WHVE01000587.1, read on the forward strand.
TGGACACGCACATAGGGAGGACGTCGATTCAACAGAATTGGCCAGGCTCTGCTTCGGGCATGTCATTTGCAAGCATGATTCTGGACGAGGGTATGTTCCCATATGAGAACTCACCACTGACTCAAGTCAACCAACCACCATTGGATCTGGAGCCGAATGGCAACGGAAAGTCGAGTCCGAATAACTGATATACGAGTCCATCTGGTATCAATTGATGAGACACATAGGATCAACGCCGAGTGTAGAGGCTATTACCGATGAAGTCTACCTTTTGCTTGGATATACGAAAGCACAGAGACATGGTATTGGAAAAATCATACGAATTCGAGTGCTTAAGAGCCGTTGCTGTGACCAAGATAAGTACATCATTCATTATGCTAGTTGACTGCTGCAGAGATGCATTACCAGCCACGATGCCGAGATAACGTTCACGAACGGGTTCTATGGGAGAAATCGTATATGAACGAGAATCGTCGGAAGACAATCGACGGCCAAGAGCCACCTTCGAACAAGTCAATTAGTCAGAAGCTTTTTGCAAGCAACAGCCGCCAGTGAATATCGCCTGAGCTCTCAAGGAGGCCAGCGGATTTGAGTGCAAGGGAATTGGTCGTCTGCGCTCTCCATGGAGACCAGCGGGATTTCAGTGCTCGGGAATACAGCCGTGTGAGCACTCCTGGGAGGCCAGCGGATACCTGATCGCAAGTGCATCAAATAACAAAATCTATGAAGACGAACCAATGGCGGAAACCAATGGCATTTACCGATTCAAGCACCACCGAGCCAGCACTACGGGGATCAATTGCATAGATTCGGAGAAACTGGAAGTCCGCTTGGACATTCGGAACCATCGACCCGAAGGTTGGGGTTGGGAGCCTGCTGAAGGAGTGGGCTTGGAACGAGGCCTGCTACTGGAATGTCTTTGGATCCAGAGAGGTGGGCTTGGAGGAATCAGGCTCGATTTGGAGGTTTCCTTCTTTTCTCTTCTCTTCTCTTCTCTTCTGATTGGATCTCGGCCCGGTACAAATGGCGTCGGCATGGGTTTTTACCACCTACCACTGGATGTCATGGTTGTGTCGAGTGAGGATCAGAGGAATAGTGATGATCGATGGAATGGATATTGGGAATACGGGATGCAAGGAGGGAATGAGATTTCGAAGGAAGGAATCAGGTTTTGAGAGGAGGAATCAGGTTTTGAGAGAAGGAGTCAGGTTTTGAGAGGAAGAATCAGGTTTTGAGAGAAGGAATCAGGTTTTGTTGGTTGCGTTGTAATCATGGCATGATGGTTATGAGGTGGTTTACGGATTGAAAGGGCTGCGTACATAGTTGGGTGAGGTTTGCATGTATTTCGGACCGAGTGAGTTAAGATGACGACGGTCGGGTGAGCTGTATATAAGGGTGATGGATTTGCGGAGGATGGGTTTGCTCTTCACTCGTTCTCTAGTCTACAAAACAATCAATAGCTTCGGCACCAAACCTTTGTTCACTTCTGTAATTTCGGAATTCGAGTCTCTAGTTTGTTACGCAGTACCCGCGATCACTGCAACCTCACGTGTGGTTTTTATAACCCCTAGAACTCCGAGCCTTGAACTCTTGACACTGGAGGTGGAGGTTCCCCGTGTGCCGGATCCACCGAAAGGTCACCCTGGTGCGGTACCAATCGGGAGCGGGATTTATGAGGTCGTACGGGGGCGTACGAGTCTGGATCTTTACTTTCTTTCCTTCTCTTCTCATGTACAGGTATGGCAGCCCAGAAGGTCTGCAACTAGAGAGGGGGATGATGTAACGGCAGCCGGCCGATGGCTGGGTAAGTGCCCAGGATATAGTCACTGCGCGGGAGTGCCAATTGCACTCCAGCAATTATCTTACCACCATACATAATGACTACTCTACTTAATCATCTATTCTTGTGAGCAACTGTATCTACTCTTACTCTCGAGTACGGAGCCATACTGGGGCGTACTCGCCATTACACGGGAGGAAAAACCTTCAAGCAAATGATTGAAGGAGTTCCGGAAGAGGAAGTGAAGAGACAAAGGGCAGCAGAAAAATGCTTGAGATGTGGTTGGCCCTCGGATTGGAAAGGCGCCCATGGAACGATTAAATGCTTTCACAACGTCAAGGTTACGAGTGGAACAGCGGATTTTGGAAAACCAAAGACCTACCAGAAAATGAAAGTCGGAGGATACGATCAGTTGGAAGATGAGTCAAGCGACAATCATGAAATTGAAAGCAATGAAGCAAAAGCGGCCCAAGTACAAACCTCGGAAGGGGAACTACCAACTGACGATAGCAGTGAAGATATAGCAGAGAATTGGTGGAACCAAAACAAAACTTGTCGGACTAAGAATTAGGAATTGGAGGATTTTGGCGATTAGCCGGGAGAAAGCCTTTATTTAGTTACCGGTCGCAACCTTGTGGAGTCCGGAAGGGAAGAAACCACTGGACGGTCGTTGCGCAATTATGGTTATAAGTACACAATATCCCATTTAACAACAAGAACCTATTACGGCCCAGCCATTGTCGAGAGGATGGCTACAAAACCCAAACAACTTTTCACAGAAGAGAATGCCCCAAGCCAGCGACAAAACACAAGCGATGATTTTGTGTTTTACGAACTTGGAAAAATACACAAAATACCACAAATGAGGGTAGGAAAAAAGACCAATTTACATATTCTTTATAGATTACGACGAGAGTAAAGGAATAAGTTAACAATTTCCTGTCCGAGCAATGCTAGATCTAGGATCAACATGTTTCACTATCTCACCAGAAACAGCAAAAGTATATGAAATACCTGTGGTAAGAAGAAAACATGCAATCGGAGCAAAAGATTTTGCAGGAAACAAGGTAAACCTCTCAGGATTATATACTATCCCCCTAGAATGAGCATTCGGAAACCACTGATCACTTGAAATTTTGATGTTGTCAAAATACAACAAAGCTATGATATTGTAATACCTGCTGGGTATTTGGAAAAACATAAAGCGCAAGGTACAACATATGGTCACCTTCATTTTACAGAATGCCACACTAAGTGCTACGGACATGGCACACAATATCCAGACTGGAAGATCACCTATGACAACGAAATAGTCCTTCGAGATGACACAATCATCATTCGATCAGTAATAGTAGGAACAACCAAACAACTAGCCCAAAAACTCCCACCGCGATATCATAAGTGGCTACATTTTTTTGATTCACACAAATCCGATAAATTACCAAAGCATGGACCTCACGATCATGAAATAAATCTTAAAACACCTGACGACCAAGTCAAAGTAGGACCTATCTATCAACTATCCAGGGAAGAAGAAAGACTACTTTGCGAATACATCCTCAAAATGATTAAAGAAGGAAAAATACAACCATCTCAGGGACAAGCGGGAAGCCCAATTCTGTTCGTTCCAAAACGTAATGGTTGAGGCCTTTGTCCATGTGTGGACTATCGACGACTGAACAATTGAACAATCAAAGACCAAAAGGCTTTACCATTAACGGATGAATTACAAAATAGAATGAAAGGAGCCACATACATCACCAAACTCAATATGAAATCAGGATATCACTTTGTTCAAATTGCAAAAGGACACAAATGGAAAACAGCCTTCAGATCATAATTTGGTTCCTACGAATACACGGTGATGCCGTGTGGGTTAACAAATATGCCAGCAACCTTTCAACGATGGATGAACGGTATTTTACAACCATTTTTAGGATGAGACGATAATGTCACGGTCTGCTATATCGACGATTTCATGATAGCCACCAAAGATACTAAAGAAGAACATCACGAATATGTTGGAAAAATATTACAAATCCTCCAAGACAATGAATTAGTGGTGGAAATCAACAAGTGCGAATTCGATCAGCAAGAAGTCAAATTTCTAGGCTTTTCAGTAAGCGGAAAAGGATTAAAAATAGTGCCAAGCAGAAGTGCGCCAATAACTACTTGGCCAATGCCAAAAATACAAAAAGAAGTACAACTCATATTAGAACTCTGGAATTTCTATTGAAGATTTATCAAAGGATACGCCAGAATAGTCGCCCCTATCACCGACATGTTACAAGGAGGCAGAAAAAACTTTAGTTTTGGTGAAGCTCAGAAAGCAGCATATTACAAGATATGTATCCTATTCTCGCAAGAAAATACTCCTATCCTTAGACAATACGAAGAAGATAGGCCAGCGATAATCGAAACCGACGCATCAGACTATGCAATGGGAGCAGTCTTATCTCAGAAATTCGAAGATGGAAAACTCCACCCGATAGCCTTTATATCCAAAAATTTCTCACCAGCAGAAATCAATTACCAAATATACAATAAGAAAACGTTAGCTATTGTATACACAATGAAACAATGGCAACGTTACCTACAAGGAGATATTCATACAACAATCATATTTTCCGACCATATGAACCCTCAATATTGTAAAGAAACAAATCAACTGATTAGACAACAAGCCAGATGGGCCGAAGTATTACAGGAATATAACTTCAAAATCGTCAATCGAAAAGGGTCGCAAAAAGGAAAAGCTGACGCGTTATCTCAATATCCACAGTTCATTGCTAGAGAGAGGGGTACAACAGCAACCAACGATCAACCTCTACTAGGACCCAAGTACTAGACGTCAATAGGCGCATTAGACCTCGAAGACAGTGAAGATATAATACTAGCAGGATTTTCAATAATGAAGTCAGTTCCTGAAGTACAAACAAAATTCAAAGAAGAAATCGAGCAAGACAAAGAATATCTGAAAATACAAAGGAACATAAAAACAAAAGGAAATACAGATGAAAGATTGGGACTAGATGAGAACGGAATGTTGGTATGGAAAGGACGACTCTATGTGCCAGAAGGATTCAGAAAGGAGATATTGAAAAAGGAACACAACTCGAAAGTAGCAGGACATTTTGGAAGAGAATAAACAATCGAACTTATCACCCGGAACTTTTACTGGCCAAAACTAGAAGACGATGTTCGCGTCTACTGCAACAACTGCGACTTTTGTCAAAGAACAAACAGTCCTCGATACGCTAAGCACGGTCTATTAAACCCACTCGAACTATCATCATTCCCAGGGATATACATATCGGCCAATTTCATAACCGACCTACCAGAATCAAATGGAAACAAAAATATCATGGTAGTCGTCGACAGGTTTACAAAGATGGCTCACTTCATACCAACAGCCAAAAGAGAATCATCAGTAGTAGCCAGGGTATTTCTGGAAAACGTATGGAAACACCATGGACTACCATTAGATGTGGTAAGCGACAGAGACGAAGTATTCACTGGACATTTTATTGCGGACTTGTACAAATTCTTGGGCATCAAACGATCCATGTTAACAGCGTTTCACATGCAATCGGGCCGACAAACAGAACGACTTAACCAGACCATCGAACATTTCCTACACACCTATTGCAATTACGAACAGGACAATTGGTCCGAAATGTTAGCAATGGCGGAATACGCATATAATGATTTAAAACATGCAACCACCAAGATAACCCCATTTCACACTAACTTCAGATACAAACCACGCACCAACTGGCCAACAGAAGTTCAATTCAATAATCCCGCTTCAGAACTATACGCTCATCACATGATAGACGTATATCGAAAACTGGAAGACCAACTAGAAAAGTCAGGAAAGGCAATGGGTGAATACTATGATAGAAAACGAAACCGGCTCCACAGTACCAGGTCAACGACTGGGAAATGTTAGATGGGAGAAACATCCGCACGAAACGACAATGTCCGAAACTCGAAGATACACTATACGGACCTTTCGAAATGGTTAAAGTAGGAAGCAATAAAAGATGGTGTCAATTGAAACTACCAAACACCTGGAAAATACATCCCACTTTTCACGTATCACTACTGGAACCATCTAGGGGAGATATCAAAGAAAGAGTTATACACCCAGTCGATGCAGATAACGAAGGATGGATTGCTGAAGCAATAATTGCAAGCGGACCAACCAATAACAATCATCGAAAACATGTCTTCCTTATGAAATGGAAACACTATTCGCATGACGAAAAAAAATAAAAATCCTACGAGCACTTACAAGAAGTGGCAACAGAGTTGATAAATCGCTATTAGGAAACACATCTAGAAATTGAACAGGATAAAAGATGGAAAGAGAAATCAAACAGTAAAGTACGAAAAAGAAGGAAAAAGAAATAGCTTTTCTTACGTTAAACTCATACTGCACTGTTTTAAGCAGAGGACATTTTTATTTTATTTTTATTTTTATTTTTATTTTTATTTTTATTTTTATTTTTATTTTTATTTTTATTTTTATTTTTATTTTTATTTTTATTTTTATTTTTATTTTTATTTTTATTTTTATTTTTATTTTTATTTTTATTTTTATTTTTATTTTTATTTTTATTTTTATTTTTATTTTTATTTTTATTTTTATTTTTATTTTTATTTTTATTTTTATTTTTATTTTTATTTTTATTTTTATTTTTATTTTTATTTTTATTTTATTTTTATTTTTATTTTTATTTTGATTTTTATTTTGATTTTTATTTTTATTTTTATTTTTATTTTTATTTTTATTTTTATTTTTATTTTTATTTTTATTTTTATTTTTATTTTTATTTTTATTTTTATTTTTATTTTTATTTTTATTTTTATTTTTTATTTTTATTTTTACGATGATAAAGATGAGCTATACATATAGTATACGCTGTCTGAGTGGGATATATTGCAAAGATCACTTCTTATGTTGGAGTACTCTGTTGAGGTCACCAGAGCTTCAGAGGGGGGTAATATTAGGGGTTTCCCCTTAGCATACGTATGAGATACAATAGGCTTAGTCGCCCAGGCTCACTCGTAACACCTTATGTCACAAGTCGATAGTACACCGCTGAGGATGGCTACTAATGAGCATGCGGAAGGCTCAACATAGCCGGGTGAAAATCCCATAATATTCGAAGCTTCAATACCGTGTCTTAGCAAAGTGGACTAGCTAATCCATGCGGAGACAATACGTACATTCGATCTGACAGCGACCAAGGGGTAATTCCTTAGGCGCTGGCTAAGGCATGGGATGCATGAAAAACCATACTGCCGAAGCAACGTAATTGCCTTGCAGGAACCCTGGGGTTAGCTGTGCATTACGAATCAGACCAATGCTACCTCATATCAAACCAATACTGGAATAAAACTATTCTCGCAAACTGTACTCAGTTCCCCATGATAGTTGGACGAACGATATTATCTTAGTATGAGGGACTTTGCTATCTCCGAGATCAGTAATCAACAGAGGTAAGCTAACTGCATCCGGATAGTTAATTCTATCTAAAGGATAAGTGTTCGGATCTAGACTGTTGATCCCCAGCTCTGTCGCGTTTGCAAACGCAATATCTGAGAGAGCGCACCACCCTCCAGGGAATACGGGTAAGACGCGATGACACTAGGTACGTGGCAAAGTATGGGTTGGTAGTTCATTAAACCTGTGATCACTATTCCACTCATGCAGAAGAAATGTAACTAATACAAAGTAATGGTCCCATATGCGTGTCAGCAATGTCATACTATGCAGGATAACCTTTGGGATGCCTGGTAGGGGCTTACGACTCTACACATTGTCAAACGGAACATTCCGCAATCAACTACCGAAATCGGTGCAACAGCAACGATCAGTCGTTCTGCGAACACCCACTTCAGTGAACTGAGTGTTATCGAGATAGTACTATACACACACATGATAGTGATAGAGAAGTACCGTGATGCCGTACTTATACACCTCTGACGTGAAATGCTTACCTATAAAAGACCACCATAAACCCCTGTTTAAACACAACAATCAAGCGCTATCAGCAATCCACAGTCAGAACAACAACAGCGGAAAACCACCTGAAATATTATCAAGTTTTTACCTTAAGAATATCTATTACTTATGTCCCAATACCACAGTAAAGACGTTACCATCTAGAACGCAGCCTACCTCCACTCGTACTGCAAAACTGACACACACCTAGACTTCTTGTACAACTTCCTGTGTTACAACAATCTTGTGGACACGTATTTCCACTACTGCGAGACAGGAGAATACCCTTCGCTGGTACCTTTCGACGAGTCCTCTGAAGACTACCAACAACACTCATATGACTTTTGAAGGACGGCCGTGCACTTGTGTCTGCCGGTATACCTACACACCCCTCAACGTGTACGACGAGTTACATTTGAAATCCACTTCTTCAGCTTCGTCTTAGTCATTAAAACCAAGTTATATCGACACCGAGTACAACGATACCAATCTGCCTCTACACACGCATGAGCACCCCCATAATACCGATTGATCAAATCATTTATGGCTCAAGATCGAAATGGGCCAGTACAGTTCATGTGGCCCCACAATATTAGTGCATCAAGAATTGACAAATTACCTACAAATATAGCCATATATATAAATAGCCCTTTCGAATTCTGATGGCAGCCAAGTCATCACAAGAATCAATTTATATTATACAGTTCATCTCACCACAGCATATCCCATCAGACCATCCAGAATGTATTCAAACCCCCAATAGCGAATGTATCCAGATTGTGTCCAGCCAGCTGAGCCAGTCCTTCCAGATTGTCTGCAGCCAACCAAGAGCAAGCCTATCCAGATTATATCCTACCAACCCAGAGCCATCATATCCAGATGATCTCCTGCCAGACTGCCTATATCATGCCAAGGCTGCACCATAGATTTCTACAGGTCAGGTACTTATCCAAATTCTGCCCCAAGACCGATTTGGTTTAAAGACTGGGGGCGGCAAAGCCGCCACCGGAGCTTGTATACAAGAGAGAGTTGGGTGCCTTGTGCCCTACCATACTAAGCCGGCTTACAGTCAGCTCGTGTTAGGTTAGGCCTATGTATATATGCAACAACTCGACAACACTAAGCCTGCCAGTTACGTTTATTCTTCTGTCTCTTGTATGATACGAGACATGTATGAGAATTATGCAATGATGCATAAACACGTGAGTTCTATACTGTATGTCAGGTTGTATATAAACCATAGACTTCGACATAGACATAAAAATCAAGCATCAATTGCAACGCTTCCAGGTATTCAGTATGCAATTATAAATAGCTAGGGTAGATAGTTTAAATTATGTACTTCCATAAAATAATGGTTTGAAATAGGAGACCTTCAGACGCACGAGATGGAGTATTTCTATCCTAGGGTAGCAGATGATGTAGGCAGTAAGATTAAAAGAAACTGGAGATGTAGGCTGAGAAATAGAAGCTGAGGTCGGCGATGAGGAGGGCGGAGAGATAGGTGATCAGGTGGCTGACGATGTCGGAGGAAGGATTAACAGACTCGAGCAAAGCAGCAGGAAAGAGGGGTGCTAAGCAGATTTGAAAGGTGGGATACGCATAGAGTAGTTCAGGAATCGTCGCGGCACCTCATGGTTCGTGTAACCTCTGGTTATACCTTCGAAATGATCTTAACCCGCTCCACCTTCCGATTCAGACTCGGCTAAAATGCATGCACGCCAACGGAACCGGCCGAGCCGCATTTGCAGACCCCTTAAGCTAAGACAAGGTTTCTGCTCAGGCGCATGTCCAGGAGAAAACTCATTTCAATATCGCAGTGTTTGGAGGACAGAAACGCCGCTAGCACCTCAGTAGGGAACGGGGAGCCTTGGCTACCACACAGCTGGGCGCAGTAGTGGGTTGTGAACGGAGGAAGGCGGCTCATGGTCTTCTGCAGTCTTCATCTCTTCAGTCTGCTTCGTCCACATCGTTGCAACAGCACGAAATTACATCTTGTATTAAAGTCTGAGAATTCCCATCTGTTCAACGGCCTTGAGGTTCTTTCAAGGACTGAGAAAAGTGGCTAGCGTAAAGAATCAAAAACTGCATTGACCGAAGCAAGAAACCACTACTTTGCAATTCAAACCACGAAAGCTATCGGCAACTTATCAACTATAGCAAATACCAGCTTAGGAAATAAAAATTATAAAATTCAGACACAATCAACCACATAGATCACAATCTCCCTAAAAGCAAACTTGAACAGACAATGGGAATCCAATGTCAAACCAGAACTACAATTCCGGACTAAACCACAGAAGACACATTAAATACCATGCAACACCTAATCCCAAACCTAAATCCGATCCCCAAAGTCATAGACTAAATATCAATGAGCAATATAGTATGGCGGCGGGGAAGAGTCAGGATGCAACCTATAGTTTACCAAACAAGTCGGTGGGTTGGGATTGCAACTTAATCACCATTCTCGAGGCTGTCAAATCAGTGTTGCCAGTAGTCCGGACGGTCCCGGTCCATTGTAGGGATCAGTGCAGTCCAGTGCGAAAAATTGTTGCACTGGACTGGACTGGGAATTTAGGGTGTTGCACTGGACTGATACAGTGCGGACCGGTCCAGTGCTAACAATTTAAGTAATACCTGACTAACGGTATCAGAGTGGCTTCTCCTCGGAACTCAGACTTATCGGATAGTATCTTCTATGGAAATCATTCTCCTTGATATCATTCCGGTCCAATCATCACTGTTGGGCTGATTTATGCAGAGTACAGATATCATGTGGCGTTGGGTTAGGGTTTGAATTGGCACACGAGCCTGTAAATCTTGTATGACTACGTGTTATCTTAGACAATTGAAAGAGTGTGAGTTAAGAGACTCATCACAGATTTCGCAGCAGCACCTATTAGTTGACATACACTTCCGGATGGGCTTGGAAATGGTCTAATAATCACGCTGCTAGCTTAGACAGTCCGGACCAGTCCAGACTGATTCCGGACCAGTGCGCAAAAATTGTGCACTGGTCCGATCCCAGTGCGAAATTTGAGTGGACTGGACTGGACTGGACTTGCGCGGTTCCAGTCTGGACTGGTCCGCACCTGGACCGCTGGCAACACTGTGTCAAATCAAACAGGCGGGGATTTCATCAGGCGTGTTATACAATATGTGGGAATGTCGAAGCAAACTTACATGCTGTAATACCAAGTCATTGCGCGCATTAGCCAACATGGAGGCCAGAAGGTGCCGGGAGAAACTCACCTTCTGTAAGTGAGTATAAGCTTAGGTTAGCGAGCTAGTGCTAGGATGAGGAACCGTCAGGAGAAACTCACATACTATCAATGTCATCGGGTTGAGGTTAGACAACGATTGACATGGTCTTAACAGAAGAAGAAAAACTTACATGCTACAATCGATCATGCGCCAATCAGGGTCATATTAGTCATGGACAACTGTGGCGGGGAAAAGGTAGGAGAACAACTAACTTTCTATTGAGTAAAGACATGGCGTTGAAGTCAACCACTGCTAATTATGGCTCGGAACAACGAAGGAAAACTCACCGGCTACGATAAAATCATCGGATTGATGTTAGCCACCGGCAGTCCAGGCGGGGGTCTAGGGAATGAATTACAGGCTGTCGCTGTAGGATCAAGCCAGCGTAAGCACTCGGAACAGCGGGGTAACCAACACGGGAAACTTACCGACTGTCGAATCAGGCCATCGGGATCGCGTCAGAACGTGGTACAGTGAGGAACCATTAGGGACAGACTTACTTGCTATCAGATCAAGCCATCCGGCTCGGGTCAGCATTCGATACAGTAGGGAAACCACTAGGGGCAAACGCACGGGCTGTCAAATCGGACCATACGGCAGGCGTTAGAACTCTGTAGAGTGAGGGAACCTCTAGGGAGAAACTCACACGCTGTCAAATCGGACAATCAGGCTTACGTCAGGAATCGCTACAGGTAGCAGGCATGGGGACCATCGGGGAGAAACTCACGGGCTTTCAGATCAGACGATCAGGTTCGCGTCAGCACTCGATAGAGTAGGGGAACCACCAGGAAGAAACTCACAAGCTGTCGGATAAGGTCATCGCGCTCGTGTCAGTACTCGGTACAGTGAGGAACTACCAAGGAAAAACTCACTTGCTATCGGATCAAGCCATCAGGCTCCAGTCAGCACTCAGTACAGTGGGGACCCACCAACGAGAAACTCACTTGCTGTCGGATCAAGCCATCGAGCTCGGGTCAGCGCTCGGTACAGTGAGGAGCCCTGGGGGAAAACTCACCAGCTGTCGGATCAGGCCATTGGGCTCGGGTCAGCACTGGGTACAGTAGGGAAACCAACAGGGAGAAACTCACAAGCTGTCGGATCAGGCCATCGGGCTCAGGTCAGCACTCGGCACAGTAGGGGAACTAGAGAGAAACTCACCGGCTGTCCGATGAGACGATCAGACTCGCGTCAGAACTCGATTGAGTAGGGGAACTACTAGGAAGAACTCACAACCTGTCGGATTAGGTCATTGCGCTCGTGTCAGCACTCGGTATAGTGAGGAACCACCAAGGAGTAACTCACATGCTATCGGATCAAGCCATCAGGCTCGTGTCAGCACTCGGTACAGTAGGGGAATTAGAGAGAAACTCACCGGCTGTCGGATCAAGCCATCGGGCTCGGGTCAGTACTCGGTATAGTGAGGAACCATTAGGGGAAAACTCACAGGCTGTCGGATCAGGCCATCGGGCTCGGGTCAGGACTCGGTACAGTAGGGGAACTAGAGAGAAACTCACCGGCTGTCCGAACAAGCCATCGTGCTCGGGTCAACACTCAGTACAGTGAGGAACCACCGGGAGAAACTCACCTGCTGTTGGATCAGGCCATCGGGCTTGGGTCAGCACTCGGTACAGTGGAGGAACCGCTAGGGAGAAACTCACAGGCTGTTGCATCAAGCAGTCGGGCTCGCGTTAGCATTTAAATTTCATTGTGCAAATGACAAGAGGTGGCTATTAAACCTACATTTGTCGAGCAATATCAAGTGCTGTTTCCCCATCTTGACTCTTTGCATTCTTATTCACGTGTAATGTGTTGATAAGCAGTCGCACTGTGTTTTCGTGCCCGAAAGTTGTTGCGAAATGCAGCGCTGTATTCTTTTGTTCGTCTTCAGCTTCTCTGTTTGCCTCAAATTTGTTTACTAGCAGTTCGACTGTGTCATTACGCCCGAATATTGCTGCCCAATGCAACGCTTGTCGTTCCGCAATGTCTTTAGCTTTTTCGTTTGCACCTAATGTTTTGAGTAGATGGATTGTATCATTGTGCCCCTTGATGGCCGCTAGATGCATCGATGTTAAACCTACGTTATTCTTGGCCTCCTTATCGACACCCAAGGTCTGAATGAGCATTCGGACTGTCGTGTTGCAACCGTTGCTAGCTGCTAGATGCAGCGATGTTAAACCTAAACATTCCTTGGCCTCTTTATCGGCACCCAATGTCTGAATGAGTATTCGGATTGTCGTGTTGTGGCCGTTGTTAGCCGCAACGTGCAGTGCAGTCTGTCCGGAGCTGTCTTTGTGCTCTTTATCGATTCTCAGAGTGTCGACGAGCAGCAGCACCGTGGAATCGTGGCCGTTCGAAGCCGCATGATGCAGTGCTGTTCGTCCATCTCTGCCCTTTGCCTCCTTGTTAGCGCCACTGTCGACAAGCTGGCTGATTATGGTGTCGTGTCCTTTCGTAGCCGCAAGCAGCAAAGCTGTCTGCTGTCTGTCGTCTTTGGCATCGGTGCTGGCCCTGTTGCGTAACAGTACTCTAGTGGTGGCCACATCCCCAATCTCCACAGAAACGAGCAATGGCGTTTTTCCGTGTAAGCGAGCTTCGATATAGGCACCTGCTGTTAATAATGCCTCAACCACTTGTGAATATTGCATTCTTGTCGCGGCATGTAACATGTTATTTCTGAAGTCTGTGGCGGACGACCTTTCCTCTTTAGTAGTAACGCCCCGCTCTAGGTAAGAATCAACCCAGCCTTTAAAAAGCAGTGAAACTGGATTATTGATTAGTCGCTCACTAAGCTGAGAAACAAGTCCTTCGTCGCTGACACACTGGGGACAGTCATCCCAGTGCTGTTGGAACCGTATGGCACAGTTGTATTTGTGCTGTTGGAAATGACTTAGGGCATAATCGATAAATGGTCTTTTGTGCAGATACTCGGCATAATTTTCACATTGTGCCTCATCCCAAGATTTTGTATTCCAGGATTCATTTTCTGTAGTGAAACGTGCTACACAAAACATCAAATACCGGATACAAGTGATAGATATGCGACGTCGGGTATCGTCCTCGTTCATCTTGAACCTAGAAGATGCTACTGGTCCGTTCGCCTGTAGGAAGAACTCGCGAACAGTTTGATGCATAACCTGAACAATGCTATCGTCTGTAGATATATTAGCTAAATAGTGGCAATAGGATTCTTTTAAGGGAAGTAAGTACCTTGAAAACCCTTAATCTCTAAAAAATTCCCTCCACAGTGAATAACTCGCTTGTTGATACCATGAATCAATTCCGTTTCGAATGATCTGTCAGAGGGCGGAAAATCTGCATTCGGATCATCTGTGATAGCGAGAGCTTCGCGAATTTCTGATTGTCGAAGGGGGCGAAATGTAAATAGAACAAGTTCGAACATCCTCACTCCGATCTTAATATCTCGTTTGCCTCTTTTTTCCAATTGTTGGAGAATGCGTACATAAAACCCCTCTAGTTCTGTTGGGAGGCTTTGTAAGAAATTAAATATCTCATTTTCTGTGCAGCCACACTCAATGTATTCAAGTAGCGTCTCTTTAACCAAATGCACCCATACAAACACTCCCTGTGATTTTTCAACAATGTACTCTGTGGTTTTGAGAAGAATCTCGGACGGAAGGTCGAGGTCTGGGCCTAAGAAAGACTTTGTAAATTTCGAAATATCCTTCCCATTCTCATCCTGCAATATTATGGTATGGTAACCTTTTTTGACTTTTTTGACCTTGAACTGCAAAATAGGACGGCTTGCAAGGAATATCTTTACAATGCACGATTGACTTTCCGAACAAAGCTGACATAGCAACCCCACAATTTTTCTTCTATCATTCTCTTCAGACTCATCCATGGCGTCAAGAATGAGGTAAAGTTGTTTCGTGAAGGGGTGGTGGGCCAAAGAAGACAGAATTTGTTGAAGAAATGTGTAAGGCCATTTTGGATTATTGCTAGCTCTAAACTTTCGGAATTCACCTTGAAAATGGCAGAAAAACGTTTCGTCTTGATTGAGGATACTGAACAAAATCTATCGCAGCATGTTCTCGTGAGTAGGTTCAAGTATGGTTCCCCTTTGGGTATAGAAATAATTGACTATGATGCCTGAGGTAGCCTTTGGTTCTTTTTCGGCAAGGTTTTCCCTGAAATATTTCGCAAGAGTGCTTTTCCCACTACCAGGCTTTCCTTCAATGTATAGAAGGCTAGAGCTTTCGGATGATGACCATTTTCGGTAATTTTCATGATCCCAGAGCCACTCCAGCGAACCTTTATGCTCTTTTGAGACCTTGTCATAGCGGGTATCGTCATAGCGAAGAGAATTAAGGCAATCTGCAATAGCTAGTTAGATAGACTCAGAACTAAAGGATAGGATGTGCCCATACCCTGTCGCTCCTTGTCGTACTCAATACAAGGTACCCCATCTACTATCTCTTTGATATGGGGCCCCTGTCGACATGTGAGTAGCACTTTAAGCTTTGGCCCGGGGTTGATGATTGTTTCCATATGCGAGCAAAATTTTTTCAGGAATTGAGCCCCCTCCTTCCCCAGTTCATCAACTCTGTCGATGATGATTGATGTCTCTTGGGTTTTATTTATTTGGTCAACTGCTGTTGTTAAAGCCCCCAAAAGTTCGCCACCTGAAGCATTAAGAATCTCCTCCACAGTCTTGATTAAAGAAGTGTCTTCTCGGAAACGCGACTGGTCCCGCTCGAGTATGTTGTGTAGAAGTGTGCTAAGGAATGCAGTGATAATTGATTTCGCCTGGCAATCGTCCGAAATTTCGAGAATATGGCGGAGAATGGAGTTGGAGAAGGTGGTAGCAACCAAGGTTCCCCATTCTAACATTGAGCAGAAAAAGTAGTACACAACACCTGAGGAGTTTTCCTTTGCTTGCCCGACAATGTGTGAAGAAACTTTAGTAATTTCGCGGTCGGGTGATCCAATCAACCAGAGAACTTGCACACCATTGGTTGATTCCCAATCCTTAAAGTCGATATCTTGAAAGATCCAGCACCATTTCGGGTCATAGCAATCAATAGGAGTGATCTTGGATATATTCTCGTCTTGGTTTGTCATAGGCAGTAGGCCTAAAAACGTACTCTTTTCCGTATATGGTCCAACTAGCGCAAGTGGTAGTCAGTTGTGATGTTGCGGTTAAAATCCACTTCTTCCATTATGACACTAACGTGATTGCAATATCTTATCGTGCAATTCTTTTCGATCATCTCTAGCCTGACTGCTATCTCTAGTCATGGAAAGATCAGGTTAGCAACCATCCTCACATGGCACAGCTTTGAAAGAGACTCACCCTTCAGTACTGTGGTAGTGCGTATTGTAGATATTCCTGTTGTCTGTAAGGTTGTGGCTGTTTGTCATTGTTGTGTTCCCGCTGTTAGTTTTATTGTAGCTATTAGTAGTGTCATTGCGGCTGTTCGACATGTTCGCTGTGTGTGTCAGTCAGACTGAAATAGAGGAGGCACCGGATATACCTTATGTAGCTCGCTCCCGTGATGTAGAAATTGTGTTGATATATTCGAAGGTGGGTAACATTTAGGATTGATCGCGGTTGCAGATTCTTGAGACTACCTGCCCCATTTAGAACTTTTGAGGCTCAACTATGTGCCCCCACTTTGCAAATTGGCTTTTGTTCCATCATGCCGGATGTACGTATGTTCGAAACGGGCGGTCTACGTGATGCAACAAGGCAACCATTAGGTATTCACAAGACACTCCATGTATGGTGCACATCATAGTTTTGGGTGGCTACGTGTATGCGTTCCGATCTTGAAGGAGTAGGCGAATAGGATCATAGTGCGTACACTACATGCTTGGATTCTAACTTCCGTTCACCAAATCACATATGCTTATGGCCAGGCCCTTTACCACTAACGATTGCCCCTTCCTGCAAAGATTTATTTTGAAACGCAAGAACGGGTCATTCGCCATGCGCGAACCTCGAATCCTGCTACATACTAAGGTGTGCATATTGCCGATTGGTGTCAAATTACGACCGCAGGATGCTTAATACTGCTACCGCGATTCGCGGGTTGATGGAATTTCCTCCAATCTGCTTCTGAGTGTTCGCAGTGTGTTGCCGTCGGTCGTAATTGTGTTCCTGCTGTTGATCGTGTTGTCCGTATGATCCGCTTTTGAATTATGGTTGACTTATTGTACCCTGTTGACCATTCATTTCGAATTGTTCATATATTTGGCATTATGGAACACAGTCAACCATATGTGGACGCATCTCCAAAATGAGGGGAACAGTTGAGTGTCACAACGAACCCCGCTGCCAAGAGAAGAGGTGTAACACTCGGCACTACCAATGACATGACTAGCGATTAATTGGGTGGTTGCTTGTCTATATTGCCATGCATCGATCGACAACCTGGTAAAAAATTTCAAACAGCGACCGATCCTAAAAATTGTCGATGATATGTATACACACGCACCTTGAACACAAGCAGCAGAATTTCCACATCACGGGGACAAGATGCTTAAGCATATGTAGAGTTCCCTCTGTCAGCCTGACTGACATACAGCGACCAATCGGGAATCCACAGGACAACCAATGGGTGTTCCACGGGAAGCCAAATTCTTGACTTTATCACGTTACATATGCAATGAACTTTCTGGGTACCAGGGCTTGCCATTCTAACCATGCTCAGCGTCAAACCATCATGGCGGAACCATATACTAAGGCAAGAGTATACATAGCGGTAGCCAGTCAGTACATGATCTATTTGATGCATGTATTGATTCCGACCATAAATACCATCTTTAATTGATCGACCAACCAACCGAAATGACTCACCTCGAACAGCTACAGATTCCAGTCGGTATTGTAATTCTACGTGTGGTGTGATTGGCGACACGTCCGACGGCAAGGAAAACTGGCTATTGGAAACATGGAGCATGAGACCGATATGAAGCGTGCTCAATCGTTTGCTGGTAGTTCCCGAGTGAGCCAATACCGAAATGTTACTCGGCCCTTGTGTGACAGTGTGTAGTGCATCATCAAATAGTGGTGGATATTTCAAACCTGGATAAAAGGGTTGGAGGGATTCCGTGATGATGTGGCAGAGTGTCGTATATTTCGCCAGAACTATTACTACGAACTTTAATTGATAAAGTTGGATGGAGCTGCATATCGAATGAGAGCGTTGAATATATGACCGTCATGCATGGGCTACATATGCAAGTACCAATCTGATAAAGTTAGCCGGATTCCGATTCCAAATTTTATCCAAACAACCGGCCGTATCCTTATCTATTCAAACGATGTGGCACGCGCATGGAAATTACATGAGTGTATCGATATTTCGTCAGTTCAAATCAAAACTGCACACTCGACGCCAAACGTTGAAGCTTTTCCCACACTAAAAAGTCCTACTGATCCACCTGAGTATTCTTCCCTACTCAAAGCGCTAGACACGAGTGCTGGACTCCACATATATCGCGCAAGGTACATACAACCAAAACACTAACGCCAATACATCGTGCATGCTAAGGTGGCACTATGAACGATTGCCGCAACTCAAGTACTCATTAGAATTTCAATTACAGCCGCGCCGTAATCCACTTGACGGTTATCTGTAAGTTTGGGGAGAGTTCCGGAATCCATTGCCGAGCCGCACGCTGATTTGTAGTTATCCACTGTATCCACCCTGTCGATTATCGCTTGCAACACCGCTTCCAACATTGATGACAGTAGAAATGTTCCAGTGTGTTATAGATTACATTGTAATTATTTATGAGTATATACACATGCGTGCATATGCATGGTCACCACGAAGCATTCTCATTGGTTGACTCGTAATACATCTTTGCAAAAATGGATTCTTATTGGTTGACTTATGGTATGCAGTGTTCTCAACCGTCCCGTCCGTCCGTCCTCACCTAGGACGGGGACGGGACGGCAAAGCGCCGTCCGTCCTAGGGCAGGACGGAAACGGCGCCGTCTTTTTGGAGGAGGACGGTGACGAACGGTTAGGACGGCCGATGACGGAGTTTTCACCGTCCCCGGCCGTCAACTCCCGACATCCATGGATGTTAATTTCTCAGTGTACATAAAACATAATCTCATCGAAACATCCATTTGTAACCCTTGTCCTATGCAATTAGGACTCGATTATCAATCATGATTGTAAATTATCTAAATATACTCGAGTGCTAAGCTCGCCACGTGATGTGTCTTTAACGCTGCGCAGTCACTGTGCCACATCACATGGTGAGCTTAGCACTCGGCGACATGAGTATTCTGTAACCGCCCAATGACAGTCGGGGACGGTGGATGTCGGCCGGGGACGGCGAAAACGCCGTCATCGGCAGACAACGGCCGTCCAGCCGTCATTCATATGCTAGGACGGGACGGACGGTCTTGGCGCCGTCCCGTCCGTCCTGGCAAGATCTCGGACGGCACTGCCGTCCCCGGCCGTCGGACGGGACGGTTGAGATCATTGATGGTATGTACCCTCAATCTCTGTAGTTACGACACACAGTGGCAGAAACACTACGGGGACACAGTGACAAATACAAGGCAGCCGATCCCGATGCATAGCTGCGGATGCATAGCAGCAAATATATGGTGACCGATCCAGATACAAATGCAGCGGATATACGGTAGCGGAAACACAGTGGCAGATACAGTGGTCATTACGCAGTGCCCGTGAATAGCTGTAGGAGGATACATGGTGGTGGAAACACAGCAACGATTATAAAGTGGCGGATATACAGCGGCTGATACACAGCGATTGATACACTGGGCACATTCACTGGAAGATACAGTATTTAGCGACGGATTCGCAGCAGCTGAAACTCACACTAGAACAGATATATAGTGGCAGATACATAGCAGCAGATACATAGTGGCAGATCCAGATACAGTGTGGTAGATAGATAGTCATAGATTCACAGCGCTATGTTGTGTCGAACCTTCTCTCTTGACCGAACTGAACCGTTGTGAGTGTCTAAGTCTAAGATGACATGTAGCCTAAATACTCGCTGCGAACCCTAACTCAAAGACACGTGATAACGGACTCAAAGAACCGCTCCAACATGATGGATATACGCAGTGGATATACAGTAGAGTGGATATACAGTAGCGGGTACACAACACCTGATAAACAGCAGAGGATTGCGGATTCACATCGATGGATACCGATATATAGCTGCGGATAATCAGCGAGAGATATACCATAGCTAATACACAGCGGCGAATACACAGCAGCGGATATACAGTGGCCGATCCAGATACACAGGGTGAATATTGCAGGGCGGCAGATACCGCGGTGGATACAGTGGCGGATACACGTGTTATATTTCAATCTCTACAGTTGTCGATGGTTAACAGCAAATAGAGTTTACTGAAGGCATCATATCTTAAGCCGGGAAATCGCCTCCAGTGCTTGTTAGAACTAGAGCTGAATATTACTACCCATCCTTACTGTGTATTCTGTGTGCATTTTGCGTCCATGATGTATGTATTCTCCTATTATTAGAGAGATCTATGATATATCTGTACCAAAATTGTCTACATCGTTTGTATGTCGATGCCAGCGCATACATCGCCTGTATTAAGGAGGCATTATCAGATGCGCTGGGTGAGTCTGGAACGTGTCGGCAGTCTGAGTACGGCGTAGTATTCTAGTTACTGCATAATATGCATACGGATATACTCCGGCACCCCTCCGGATTATCCATCTCATTATCCATCCAAGACTTATTGCCTCGGTGAAGCGCATTTGGAGGTTAAGATTTGAGGTCCGAGCAGTGATATTGAGAAAACTCTGCAGCTGCTCTCTATCAAATATTTTACGCAGCCAGTCTATTCCACTCTAACCCAATACTATTCTCGCAGACTCCAACTCTTGATGCCATCCCAATCCCAATCCTAATCCCAACCCCAATCCCAACCCCATCCCAAGTTCTCAACCCCAATCTCATGTTGTACCGAACCTTCTCTCTTGACTGAACTGAACCGTTGGTTGATGTGGCACTGCCAGAGCCAGGAAACCAGTTTACAGAACCATAAAAGTACCTTTCGCCGCATATAACAGGTTACATTTGCAAACCGCTTCGCTATTGCCCAGACCCGGCGAGGTAAGAAACTGCAGCGGCGTAATATATCTGACTATACTTGTTGAACAAGCAGAAAATTCCAAGTGTACTTGGAAACTGTCAGAACCCGAGCGAGCATACCTACTCTACACATGCGCACGTTGCCGTCTTAGCGACTACGATATGTAATATCGTGTCTACTCGGTATTAAGGCCATGGACTAATACTGAGCTCCCGTCCTTAGCGAGCAAAGATATTTTGGACAGGTGGAAAATATGACACTTATTATGCTCCATGGAGATTTCCAGATAACTATATGGGAAACCGGAATACCTTCAATTCCGAAACCAAAATGCCTTCTCCGAACCGCTCTGCCTCAACCTCAGCCCGGCCGGCAGATCGCCTTCGGGTCTGCCCTCTAGGTTTCATTTTTACATTCCGAGTCCAGCTTCTCCTGTATCGCCTGCTTCAGCATACTTCGACTAAGCAGTCTATGCACCCCCAACAGCGACGACGATGATTACTTATACTCAGAAATTTGTACAGCAAGAGTAAGCTAGTAAAAGGCGGTTCAAGTTCTTGGTGAACGGGTTTTGAGATCCCATGTAAAGCGCTATCGCTGGAGAGTATATGACATACTGAAAGTACAGTGGATTCAAGCACAGTTAATTCAAAAGTACGCTGGCCTTAAAGATGAACAAAATATATCCTCTCTGCAAGCTCCATTCACAGTTGTTTCCAGGTCCCAAAGCTCAACTACCTCTAGTCAGACCTGCAGCCATACAGATGTTCTTATCCCAGTTCCATCGAAATCCCTGCTGTTGTGCTGCCAATACGAAAATTCGTTTAAGCATAAGCATTTGTGTGCGGCAATCATGATCCCAAGAAATACAAATTACCCCCGATTCTGCTTTCCGAATTCGATCGGCGCTAATGCATGCAACGGAACGGGCCGCAGTGCATGAACAAAACATGAGGCTGAAAATTATTCACAGACTCGGCTTGAAAGTGCGCATGTCTTCTACATATGCGCAATCATATACTACACTTTAGCGTGGGGTAATAAGTGCATGGTGGATAGTGGGTTGGATAGTCCGGATGTTTTTCGTTGTCGCCATCACCGGTAACCGGTCAACAATGCCTCCCCCAATACTTTGATATCCTAGGCCTGACCTGTCAAAGGTGGGAAGTAAATTTCAACACCGAGGAGGAGCGGTACGTTTACGAAGCTGATTTTTGCGGCCCCGGCAGTCAACACGTCATAACTACATGCGATGGTTAGCGTTTGGTGGCTCAACCACAAGCTCCACAGGAACGTTCGCTCAAGGTAATGTAGCAACCGTGATTTAGTTATACATTGCGCAACATACGTACTCTACTAATGGTCATAAGAATAGTAGAGCGAACCAGATGGAATCCTGACCTAGTGCAGACGGACTACCCTGACGAACGCGTCACAGCAGTGAAAGTTCTGCACGCGGCATTGGTGTGCCACACCTTACGGATTCAGGCTCGGCTAAACGCTTGCATAGCAACGGAACGGGCGGAGCCGAAATCGCTCTCTACATTGCATCTCCTTTTCCAGATCACGTTTCGCTAAAGAAAAGGGTTCTAAAACTAGGATACTAAGGGTTCTTATAATTGAGCAGGCACGGCTGCAATTGCACTTCGAAGTGCACATAGCCGAGGCCGAGTTACCGCCCAGTATATAGTCATTTCGTGCCAGCGCAACAGCGATAATCTTTCTTACATACTACTCTGCTCCATACAATCAATTATTCTCGTTTGCAACCATACCCACTCTAATATATACACACGTACGGATCCATGCTCGAATTTACCTGCCTTTACATAAGGGTACAATCTATGCATTTAAATACCATGAGAGTCCGGAGGTTCCGCGGAGATTGCGAGTACCGAAGTTGATGGAGTGGCGAGTGAGTAATAGTGAATGATTCTACTCGACGACTCCTGTATCGGCGACCTCATTGTAGACCTTACAGTAACATGGAGTACACGATTGAGAGCGAATGATAATATGTCAAGAACAGGGAGTACGCCAGTTCGGCTCTCAAATGGAGATTGAGGGCTTAGGGTTTAGGGTTTAAAATTGACAAGGACTCTAATGTTAAGCCAGGGATATTTGCGGCAGAAAATTTGTGACAGCCAGCAGCTATACCGGAATACCTCAAACATGCTGCAGGTTCCTCGCTGGATCCGAGTTTCCCGGTGTAGACGGAGGCGGAATCTACCACCGATTGGAGTATGTAGTTTCGGATGTCCACACTAGACACCAGTAAAAACAACATTTACAGATTATTAACACTGGTACATACCCACTTCATTCAAACATTCTTTTTATTCATACATCATCCTCAACCCCACTATCCTGCATGCTGCCTAATAACTTCCATAGCCCCTCTACACGCCAAATGCTTCGCAGCCGACTTCGACGCCGCTGCGGGACCCATAACGGGCCTTTCACCCAACCTCACCACACAAACCCATTCAACCTTATGCCCAAGCCCGCCTTTCACGAATGTAAATTCCGGCTGTGCTAATCTATACTTCGCCACAATCTCATGTAGCTGCATTGTAAACTTTGATGCATCCTCTGTAGATATATCTTCTTCTTCCCAAAGCGTTTGAGGCTTCGTATTCCCCCACAATTGTTCTGGCTGTTGCTGTAATGTCCCTGTACCCTCATCAGTGAGCCTGGTGCGGCTTGGGAACGGAACGGGGGAATGCGCACCCTGTATCTCCTTATAAAAATCCAAGGCATACGGCTCCATCAACTGGCGGAACCAGGAATACAGTTCCATATGCCTCTCCATCCCTATCTCCTTGTGCATTCCGCCTACATACGCTCCGAACAGCCCGCCCAGGACGCGCTCGCTATCTTTTGGGCCGTTACCGGTTGACTCCGCGATGATGAGGTGCTTGTCAAGACCTAGGATGCGACTGAGTTGTGCATAGAAACTGTTGTTCACGAGGGCGGTCATGAGGAGCTACACTTCGTTCAGTTACACACATATCAAGCGGGAATGTGGGTATAATGTACCGTCATTGTCCCCTCATCCATGTCCGGAAACAGGGTGTCGATGAGATGTGCAGTCAGACCCTTCAAAACAGAGTCACCCAGGAACTCAAGGTGCTCGTTATCCTGCCTCTCGTCGACAAAGGCACCGGAAGTAAAGAATGTATCCCAGCTGTTTTGCTGGATACTGGCGGATTTATGTGTGAAAATTCGTTTTTCGAGAGCTGTGTCTGAGAAGGTGTGGAGCAGCGGACGTTTTACTGACATACTTCGTTTCTGTAGTGATTGAAGTGCCATTTTTGCCGACTGCCGATTGTAGGAATAAGGGGCGCCAAGAGCACGACGGCCTCTACGTTTGCGAGCCATGGATCGAATGGCGGTGATCTAGAAGTTTTAGAGCGATGGAAAGACAGAGAGAGTACTTTAAAGAAATAGCAACCATGCGACAATGGCAGTGAAACTCTCCCAAGGAAGCAGTACTTAGATACTCGGTACCAAAATACCCTTGTCGTCAGGTTCGTTGGATGATTGTGCGGCAAAGTACCCCGGCTTGCCACGGTCTATATATAACGTTATCGGTGACTTCTGAATCGCTGTCTTCCCAACTCCTACTTCGCCACACAGCCGCTGTTCATCTCTGTCCAAGGCATTAGTTGCTCTGGAATGTCTGCTTACCGCACTTTCGAACCAACGCTAGAGCAGGCTGCCAATAGCATGGGACCAAAATCCGCACGTGAGGCCACCACGGAATTTGGCACGCGACCGGCCGCCTGAGATGGAAAGAGACACAGAAGAGGTATGACTCCCAAAGAGCCAAATTTATTCATAGTCTGTCATGCGGCGTAGTTACGGCGTGGCGTTCCAGCGATAATATAGCCTGGCAGACAGCCTAATTTATTCGATCCGCAAGTGAGCGTATGTCGTGTCAGGTTGTCTAATCTGGTAATTAGCCGCGCTTTTGACGACACTAAAGGGCTACAATGGCAGCTGAATTCCCAAAGTCGTATCCAATCAAACATACGCTAGCTATTGCAGGCCATTTTAAGCCACTTAATTAATTCCTGTTCTCAGTCAAATCTAGCAGAGTCGGGCATCTCCGATCCAAACTCTATTCACTAAAAATTCACAACATTCCTTCAACATTTTGTGCAGACTTCAAACACGTCTCTCTTATGAACCTTTTTACCCGAAGAGTTGGCTTTAATGTCTAAGTGCATATTCTGGTTCTGGCAGTAAGTCATTGGGATTTCTTCCTGGAGATTAGATATAAGGGATCAACTCAGGAAATCTTCGCCTATGAGCAACACTCAATCCTATTCCTATTCAATGCACTATGCCTCATGGTTTAAAAATTATTCCGATGCAGACTGTTATTGGATAAAGTTGGGGGCGGAATCCTGAGACGTTTTGCAGTTAGACGGGTGCCTAACTTTACATATTTACTCTGAAACTAAATACGTAGCACATGCACAATGCAATCCCCATTGGGTATCCTACAGCACCTTGCTACGTCTCTTATCTATCAGTCAGAGCTGTCCATAATAGAAGTTCTCATAAACTCTACCACATCACAAACACCCATAATCTTTTCATCACATCTTGTACTAGTAGGCTACACATCATATCACGTAGAGGGACTGAGTAGCAGCCTTGGATTAACCCTCTCCAGAACTAATCAACTAATCAAGTACGCTCACCCCTTGATAATTTCGATCTAGCCTCGTATCCCGGCCCTTGGAATCACGTGCAGTTACCGCATTTCAGGACTTCTTCTTCTCATGAGTATTCCCTCCGACAGCTCGTCTTCTTGGATTCAGATACACATCCACAGTACACTTCTGTACTTGTAATTTTTAGAGTGCTGAGCTTTTGCAGGAAGTAGGTGACATTACCTGAGTCAATGCCGAGCGTTTTTTTAGAAATCCACCATGTTTTAAGCTCACTACAGCCGATCTGGGCTTGATTTTGGTCGTAGTAAGCTTGGTCGGATCACAGCAAGCTGGCTTAGGGTTGCAGCCAGCTTGATCTAGTTACTCTCTTCAACTTTGCACAAGGAAGGCCACATATAAAACCATCCCCCCCCCCAACCCTCAACTCTTCTTTCCGCGCAAATCCAGTACAAACCCGAGGCGTTGAGATTTTTCACAGAGTTGACTTTATTGATCCGTCAACTTTGTGTAAAGCAAACTCTCTGCAGCTCTCTCACAACTTCTTTAACCGTGCAACACTATTCCCTTTTTATCACTTCCAATTTCACCACTGTTTATGCCATATAAGTATGCACAATTCAAAGCTTGATTCAGTCCAATTTCATACTATGAATCACGATGCAGATCATCCCCGTCGCTGGTTAAAGGAAATACAGTAGGAGACAGCGGTGCTGCAAGCATACTTAGACCCTCCCTAGGACTTATGGATATGGGCGTACGGCATTCAGCTGAGTTGAAGGTACACAGTTGTGTTGACGGGATTTCGCTGGTGATGACCAGCTGAGAACGCACATTTGTGTGCAGGCACATAGACAACACATACACAGACTCTTGTACATATATACCCATAGACACCTACGATAGGTAAGCATTCAATCATCACACAGAGTAACAAGTGGCAAGCACGGCACATACTCCGACGTGTTGGAGTGTTTCTTTGAGTACGCCATCACGTGTGTTTGGGTTAGGGCTGGCTAGCGTGTAGTATTTAGACTGTCATCTTAGACTTAGACAATCAATCGTTTTAACGAAGAGAGTCGGTTCAACACGACGCAACCATCGGCCGGCTCCGGCTCTTTGTTTACACTTCAACCAAAGCCATATCCGCTGTATTTGATGCCGAGTTGTGGGCGATATGGGTCGTTCACAAAGAGAGGGGAGAGACTGCAGGGTTTGTTTGTTGTAATCATATTGTATTCGGCCGCTTGTGGCCATGACATATATCCTGTTCCCTGATGCTTCCATAGCTTAAGCTGCATCCAAGTCGCATCATCCTCTCTCCTTCTCACCTTCCGCCTTGAGACAGCAGGGTCAGGGAGTGCGGAAAGCAATCATCTTCAGCGACTCCCAGGCATCTGTTCGACAAACAGCTCATCTGGAGATACGTCCTGGACAGCAATTGGCGCGATGGATCAATAATGAAGTACGAGACGTCCTACGGTACCACCGCATGGAAACGGAGATTCGCTGGATCCCAGGGCATTCGGGCATTCCTAAGAATGAGGAAACGGATCGGCAAGCAAATGTAGCCCGTGAAGGTTGTGGGAGGAGTCAAGGTGCAGTAGGAATTATGGATATCAGAATTGGAACAAGATAGTCGTAGGAAAAAGAATCTGGGGTATTCGGGAAAATATTCCGGAAAACACTGAGTTCTAGGCTGAAACAAACTTTTACCAAGCAGCTTTCGCCGACAAGCAGTCACATTCGTCGACTGTGTGAACCTTAAGAGAAGGTTCAGGAAGGCAGTCACTTGCACCGGCGTTGAGAGCCTCGGGGCTAAGCCTTGAGTTAGTGACGTCTAGTCAACTTACCGTCAACAGACTCGTACCAGGTGCTGGCGCCAGACTGTTGGCCTGATGCGACAGATGTATGTCAAGGAAGATATCCATGGTCACTGGGAATATCTGGCGCTTATGGAAGATATCCAATAGATATCTAACGCTGAAGCTTACTACTAGTGCAATAAAAACCCGTATTTAAAGGAGTATATCCCACCACAAGGTTTGGTTCAAGTACAGCCTCGAGAATTTGGCACAGAACAAAGGCGGGTGGAGAATCAAGGGAACGATGATGGTGGTGTGGGTAACGCCTGTTCCCATGGTGTCGGAGGACAGAGCCAACATGGAGGCGTCGGTTAACAACCTCATAGTGACAGCTGCACAGTATGAGAGACTTACGACAACAATTGTACGAAGGTCCCCAGATATAGTGGAAACGGTGGTTGCTCAGATTGTTGATGAAGAGGCATTCCACCTGGATTGTGCAATGCTCTGAATGGAGGTCTTCGGTTTGGAGTTGGCAATTATGGAAGTTGATCCGGCTGCAAAGATTCCAGAATTCGAATGCCGTATTCATGCCCAGGACAAAGACCTCTTCCAAGGACCGATGGGCGTACCCCCCGCTCACATGGATGGCAGCTTCCGGATCCGCACAATACCAGGCATCGAGCCCTCTCACAAGTCACAGAAGTGAGTTACACCACACACATGGCAGGAGTACAAGACGAACACCCGGAAATTACAACTGGAATGGCAGATCAGCAAGTCCAACTGCCCGTACAGATACCCAGTACTATTCGTTCATAAGGGCTTCAATGCCGTATGGAAGCTGCTTGTCAGGGTTTCAAGGCTCGGAGTTCTAGGGGTAATAAAAACCAAACTAAGGTTTGTAGTTGCAAGTACTGCAAACAAAACAAGAGACTCGAAATCCGGAATCACAGAGTGAACAGAGGTTGGTGCCGAAGCAATTGATTGTTGTGTAGACCAGAGCATGAGTGAAGAACAAACCTATCCTCCACTAACCATCAGCCATATGTACTGCTAACATGACCGTCGTCACCTTCGCTCACTCGTTCAACAATCCATTCCAACCTCACCCAACTATGTACGCAACCATTTCAACCTGACGCTCACGCCATAACCATTACGCCATATTTACAATGCACCCAAAAAAACCCAATTCCTTCCAACAAAACTTGATTCCTTTCAACGTAACCTGATTTCTTTCAACAGAAGCAGTTTCCTTTTAACAAAACCCGATTCCTTTCAACATAATCCGATTCCTTTCAACGGAACTTGTTCACTTCCAACGAAACCTGATACCTTCAAACAACATCTTTTTTCTTTACACCGTTCATCGTTCCTTCATCTATCCAAATCCTTCCTTCAATCAGCACTCAACACAACGGTGACAGTAGCTGCCCCTCCCACACGCCGAGTTTCTATGAGGTTATTGATCCAGGTGTTCCATGTTGTTCTGTATAGAATATGTTGATAGCTTGTAGACCGTCCGCGATAACTGCAGGTTCCCTGCTCCTTTCATTGTAGCTTTTTCATTTGACTGAGTACTGCAATTCCTGTTATACCAAGCAAGTTCACAGTGGGGTCACGTACGATCACCCACGATTTCCCTGATTAGATGTCATCCGCTATCACTCGCCTTGGATGCCAGAGCCAATCTTTTCTGATGGCCAGCAAATGAACATCCACACCATCGATAAGCATTGATGGCTAGTTAATGGCCGCGGTCGCTTCTGCTCCGAATCGCGCATTATAAACAGACAGTCAACAAACAGCTAAATGGCATCAACCAAGAAGCTGACGCTCGCCAACGACACATGGACTGCCAGCAATCAAGTGAATGGCACCAGCCAAAAGCTGATGACTGCCAGAGGCGTAAGAATACCTGCCGACTCCGAACAGCAAAGCTACTCTCTATCGAAAGAGGCCTATTCGTCTGGAGGTCATCAGATAGCAAGGTTAATACTGGTCCTCAGGTACAAGCCCGCAAGCTTGATGTCATGAACGATACCGATGGTCTGATAATAGTGTGGTGAGGTTAAAGACGATAAAGGATCGAGAGATGGAGGACGGCGGTAGTTGCGAATGAGTGGGCATTGATTCGAAGGTATGGGAGCTCTCGAAAAATGTGTCGATAGACGCATTTGTTCCAAGCGAAGATGAAGGCATAAAGACCTTGTGTTCTTCGAGGGTAGAAAGGCATCATCAACCTTCTCAGCGAAGAGAACAAGCCTTAACAATATATGCATTGGTTAAAGCCTATTCTTTTCGTTCAGAATCTTTTAGCGATTTCCCCATCCCAAGTGAAGCTCCTCATCAACCTTTGAAGCAGTCACGACATAAGTACAAAACTACTGTGATCGTGTGAATGCCTGGAGTGTTACTGCCCGTGTAACAATCGCGTCAAAAATATCCTTGAGTCCTCGATGTGCTCTACTCGACACGCTTATTCTCCATCTATGATGACCGGTCGCGGTGGTGTTTCGATCTGTCCTGGCAATGGGTCTTTCAAATCTTGACTCAAACAGGAAATGGATTGTACTTGGTGGATGTGAAGATCTTTGGGTTAACACAATTGGTAGGCCCATAGGCTAATGACTTTGGTGATTTCGTACGGTCCCAGCTGGTTCCAGTCCAATTTTGTATTTGATATCTGCATCGTGATATTCCTCGCGTCCTTGCTTACTCAGTCTCCTGGTTCCATATTGGCTCCCTGTTGACGGTGTTTGTCTGCTGGCTTCGCTTGGATCGGCCATGCTCGACACATTTCTGTTTTCATCTGGTCCATGATTTCATTCAGCTTTTGGGTGAGGGAATTGGCATTTACTTCCCTGATGTCGTTTGCATTCTGAACTGGATAGTGGTTGAAAGCCATTCTTGGATGGAAACCATAATAGCCGAGAAACGGTAAGCATCCTGATGTTTCTAAGATGTAAATATCTGACGCGAACTCCACCAATGGTAGCCATGATGTGCAATCATCCTGTTGATAATTGACGAATACTCGTACATATTGTTCCATAATGGTCTCCATTGACTCTGGTTAGCCGTCGATTTGTAGATGAGAGACAGTTGACAATCTTCGTTTGATTCCCAATTCTTCGCAAACATGTTTGCAGAATTCTGAGGCAGACTCGAGCCCTCTGTCTGATACGATTGTATCTGGTATGCGATGCACTGTAATCACCTCACATATGAACGTTTCACCCAGCTTCCGTCCATTTGTAGCATTTTAATAGAGAACCAATGCTTCATCTTTGACAAACAATCGACTACTACCCATATGGCGTTAGAACCTTTGCTCTCTCGTAGTCTTACCATGAAATCCATGCTCAGGTCATTCCATGGTTGTTGGGGTACTTCCAGTGGTTTGAGCCATCTGTGTATCTTTTGATTCTTTGGTTTGCTGAGTTGACATATATGGCAGTTTTGCACGTATCTATCAACGTCCTTTCTCTAGCCTTGCCATTGATGATTTGTCTTCACAAATTCCAGTGTTTTTGCTTGTCCTGGGTATCTGGCTATCAGTGTGTCATGGTGTTCTCTTGTCAATCGAAGTTTGTCTGAATCTTCTTTGTTGTTGATATATGTTGGGTCAATACACAGTTCTTCGCTGCTATCAAGTGGGCAGTTCTTGCAAATATTTTTAATCCAATTTCATAATTCCTTTGGTTCAATGTCTTGTTCACTTTGATTGTCCACTTCCGCAAATGCTACCATAAGTCTTTTCTCTATTCTTTTATCAAGATTTTCCATTTTCAGTACAATATGTTCAGTTTTTTCTGCCCCCTCTGTTTGGAGGAATGTCCCCTGGCATTGTGGTAAGTGCATTGTGCTTCTGTTCTTGTTTCCTGGGGTGGTAGATAATTTATAATTCTAATCCTAACAGAAACTCAGACGATCTTGTCTGCCATCTGTTGAGTAATTTCGACATAGTCCAGTACTCAAGGTTCTTGTGGTCCGTAGGTATTTTGAGTGGGTGTACTGAATCTTCGTATTCCTGTCTCCAGTGCTCAAGAATTTTCATGCTGGCAGCCAACTCTTGGTCACATATTTGGGAATTCTCTTCGACTGGTCAATGTTTCAGGGTAAAGAATGCGACCGGAAGAAGAATACCTATGTTGTCATATTGTGATAGCACTCCTGCTGATATATAACCCAAAGCATTGGTTTTTGAAAAGATTTTTTTTCATCATTGAAATGTGCCAGGACCAGTGTCGTTGTGAATGATTGTTGTAATTCCATAAATGGTTGTTTCTGATCGGATCCCCATTGGAAAGATACCTGCATTTTGTGAGTTTGGTTAATGGTTGTACCACCCTGCTATAGTTCCGTATGAACCTTTGATAGAAGCTGGCAAAACCCAAAAAAGGTTGAACATCCTTGAGTTTACCTGGCACTGCCCATTCCTTGACTGTGGTGACTTTCTCCCAGTCTGTCCTGATTCAGTTTACTCTGACTATCAATCCCAAGTATTTGACTTCCTGCAGGTGGCATTTGCATTTTTCCGCTGTCAGGTAGAGTCCGGCATGCTTGAGGGTTGACAGTACTGCTCTGACATGTTGTCTATGTTCCACTGGATTGTCACTGTATATTACAACTGTATCAAGGATTGCCATGCAGATAATGTCCACAAAGAGTCGAAGTGTATCAATGTTGAATTCTTGAAAAGAGGCTGGTGCATTGGTAAGTCCAAAGGGCATAACTAGCGATTTGAATCTGCCATAGTGGGTTCTGACAGCAATATTCCATTTGTCACCTTCTGCAATTCTGATCATGTTGTTGACATCCCTGACATCAAGTTTTGTATGCCATCTGGCATTCGACAGTTGTAGCAAGGTTTTCTACATCAGCAGTGGTGCATATCAATGTGTTATTGTCCCTTCGTTCAGACCTGCCAAGGGTTTGGGGCTCGGCATCAATGGTTCAGGGCTTGAGGTGCTAAGGGTTATTGAACTGAATGCCGGATGGCCACGATGTCCGAGGGTAGCCTGTAGCTACGAAAACAAAGACTGTATACAAGAGATTCGACCCAGAATCACAGAGTCAGAACGAAGTGAAAGCCAAAGCTAATTGATTGTTTTATAGACTCTAGTACGAGTGAAGAAAGAAACTTATCCTCTGTCCAACGTCTAGTTTATATACAGTAATTGATTCATTTCATAATACCTCCGAACTTCTGCGTTCTTGGTACATCGCTTTTGCACAATTCTATCGTTTCCGGTTCAAAATCTGATTTCATTCTCGTCATGTTTTAGCCTCAGTTTGAAACATCATTTCATTCTCATTGTGCTTGATGATTGACATTAATCACTGATCATCACTTCACCATCGATTGTCACTCAGCACAAGTGTGACAGTAGCTGTTAAACTTAGGAGTTCTATAGTTGTCTTGTCTTATTGTCTATATACATTGAGAATGACTTCTCTTATATACAATGGTAAGTACGGTGTCATGAGGTCAGGCCGAGGCATGCAGGCATGCCATCAGGCCGAGGCATGGACGTCATGAAGTCTTACGCCACCATAAGCCTATTCAGCAATGGCCGCATGACGTCAGCGACCACACTGTCATGACAGATGATGTCAGTCAAGTAGCATATTGCAACACTTCCCCCTCTTGCTACAGTCCATGAAGCAAGAGCAAAAATGAAATATAAGTGAACCAGCAAGCATACATGCGCTGCAAATAATTTCCATAGTAGCCTCCTTGAAACCCTGCAAAATGTTCGGGGAAAGAGTACTACCGTAGCCTGAGGATGGCAATCCATAAAGAATCAAAGAAATCCATAGCTTCCAACCTTAAAATGACCTCAAATAGGTCTACTTCATTTCCTCCAAGTCGTAATGACATAATTCTATTGCGTTGTTGAACTTCTGATGCTGCACTTTGTTAGGGGTTTCCCCTTAGCATGCGTATGAAGTACATCAGGCTTAGTCTTCCAGGCTTGCCGCTATTCAAAGATGAATCAGCGGTTAAGATTACACCCCTGAGGATGTCTACTGATGAGTTAGCAGACGGCTCAACATAGCCGGGTGAAATCCCCATAATAGTCTATGCTACAATACTACGTTTCAGCATAGGGAATAGCTACCCAGTGTGGAGACAGTACGCACACTCGATCAGACAGTAATCTTGGGGGTAACAACCCATAGTACTGGCTAAGGCATGGGACACACCAACCATACTGCCGAAGCAATGTAACTGCCGAGCAGGGGTCTT